>BQNB010009486.1:2389-86678 GCA_026074375.1 Tanacetum coccineum | reverse complement strand
TTTTTTGTAGTCTCAGTCACAAGCCACTCTTGTTGAGTGAGTGGCTTAAACATACACCTAAGTGGCACCTTGCCTCTAAACCTGAGCTATAAGCTCAATAAGCTTTTAAAAGCTTATTAACTCCTTGTTGCTTCCAAAATGAATGAAAACTGAATTTAAATAAAAGATATTGAACACTAATGAACAAAGACAGTATATAAAAGCTTTTAACAAGTGTTGAACAACTTTTGAACTTAAGAAAATGTAATAAGCTACAATGAGCTTATTACAAGCTTATTGATTCAAAACAGCTTATTACTTGAAAATTTGAACACAAACTAAATTCAAATTGCTTTATTGATTAGAAATGGAAAGTACAAGAGTAGTAACTAAAAGTAAAACTGAAATTGAAAGGATTTAAAAGGAACTTAATTGCAACAGTACACGAATTTGAAAAATACAAGGAAAATTGAAAAACTCTAAAAACTAACTCACTACTCTAAAAACTAACTGTAAAAAAACTAACTACTAGCCACAATGGCTTTACATTGCTTATATAGCAAAAGAAATACGACTAGTGCTTTTTGTGTCTTCTTGTTTTCTTCCTTTGTGCTTTCTTGTAGACACACAAACACAAGTGTGTTTGTTTTGTGAGAGCAAAGAGCAAACAATCCTGGCCTTCAATCTTTCTTGGTCCCCAAACCTTTGATCCGAGCCATTGATTTAGTCATGGAGAAGTGTGGGATTGCCAAATGGGATTAGGGGTTTAGTGGAGGAGGGGGGAAAGGTTTATCCATGGGGTGGTTTGGGTTGCAGGGTAAAAGAGAGGGAGTTAACCCGTGAGTTGGTCCTGGGTTTTTGGGATTCAAAAATGGCGGGAAAGGGTTGTTATAAAAGGTTGGGGGTGACAGGGCGATAGTTTGGGGATTGGGCAAAATTGGCCCCTCATGGTGTTACGTTTCTTTGCACCGTACGTCCTTGTGGTTAAAACTTTTGGGGACTTGGCAAAACAAGTCCCCAAGAGTTATATGTCTCTTTGCATGAGCCGTCCTTGGTGTATAAGACTTTTAGGGCTTGACAGTTTTGGCCCTCGTAGTGTATCTTTGCAAAAATGGCAGTTTGGCCCCTTGTCTTTCATTTTCTCTTTTCTCTTATAAATATAAGTTTAGGGGTTTGGCAATTTCAACCCTTAAACTTATATTTCTTGATTTGTTGACTTTTTGGCTTCGGGGTTGACTTGGGTTGACTTCTGTTGACTTTGGCTTGGACTTTGACTTTGTCTTTTCCTTGCTTTCCCATTCCGAGTCCGGTTTTGTCGATTTGGCTTTGTTTTTCGTCCTTTTCTTAATTATCCGTTCCTGCACAATACAATTAGCAAAACAAGCGTGTATTTGGCATTTTAAGTCCGTTTTTGGTTATTTTAGCTCGTTTTTAAAGGTAAAAGGTATGTGTAATTAAACACATACCATGGGTTCAGACAACGGATTTATGAATATATCAGCTAGCTGATATTTAGTAGGGATGAAGTGTAATTCAATATCATCTTTCAGAATATGGTCCCTGATGAAGTGATATACGATATCAATGTGTTTTGTTCTCGAATGAAGAACAGGGTTGTTGGATATGGCAATGGCACTGGTGTTGTCACAAAAGATGGGTATCTGATGACATCAAACAATGTCTAATTATTAGCATCATTTATCCCATCTATGTTGCTCATTTTATATTATTTTATATAAGATTTGATACTTAGCTTTTTATCTTTATAAATCTTAGTTATTATCGAGCAATTGGTGAAAGATGGAAAATAGAACGTGTTTTGGAGCATAAACGAAGAAGTTCAAGAAAGTCTACTGAATTTGACATTAATACGCCGTATCATGCTAGACAGATACGCCGTATCCCAAGACTTAGACGAATTCAAGACCATTGCCTGACTTGGTCGAATTCACCATATCCACATCAGTAGATACGCAGTTTATGAATCTTTGGTCAACTTTCAGAACAAGCATGTTTACCCTTGATATGTCGTATCCAAATGCATCAATACGCCATATTGGGAGGCTGTTAAAGATTATTCTGGAATATAATAATCGTGGAGCCTATATTAAATACCTCTGATACGCTGTATTGGACCTCACCAATACGTCGTATTGACCAGATTTGCGAACCTATAAATAGAAAACCTAGCATTCAGTTTTCAAAGGGCAAGAACCACCAAGTATGATTCTCAGATGATTTTAGAAGACAAGAAAGTCCTGCAAGTGCATTCATTCCATAGGAAAACTCTTGTAATCATTATACTACACAATAATCGTTCGGTTAGCGTATCGTTTTCTTTATGAACCCTACTTTAATCATTCCGAATATGATACTGTGTATTGTTACAAAGATTATGGGCTAATACCTGTAGGTATTAACCAAGTTTATGATAATTTGATATTTTGATTTGTTTATATCGATTGTTTACTCTTTCATTGCATGTTGATTATGTGTATCACTTCATACCTGTTTATGTGCTTGATTATGTTTTCATCTACTATTCAACTGGATCTAGGATTATTGATAGCCTATATTAAACACATTATAACACATGAAATCTTATGAAATTCTAGAGAGAGAAAGTACTATAGAGAGAGAAAGAGTATGTGTATAAAAGAGAGAAAAATGGTAAGACACACACACACATACAAAATGTATCCAACACCCTCCTAACAAGCTAGGAGGGTGGTATTTATACCCTAGAGAGGGCTTGCCATATTGGGCTTTCTAATGAGCCTTAATGGGCAAAAAACAAAATAGCTAATGGGCTTAAAGCCCGTAACTTAGGCCTAGTTAGATTAAAACAATTCTCTTAAACTATGTTTTCTTATACAAGGCTCGAGAATATATGATGACCATCATTTTACTAAAAACGAGGCTAAAAATCTCCCCCTAAGGGATGGTCATTGCACTTATGGCTTCACTTCTTGTGACGTCTTGAATCTTGGAGCCTTGTATACCTGGGAATTCTTTTGAAGTTACTTTTGCATGCTTGTGATCTTAGATCTTGATCTTTATCTTGATATCTTATGCTTTGGCCTTAATATCTTGGTCTTTTAGCCTTGAGATAAACTTAGATACTTCTTGACTGGAACACTTTGTAACCATCATACTCATACTTTAACATCACTTAAAGGCTGACAATCTTCCTCGACTTAGACCTTGTGACTTGATCTACTTGCAATCATGTACTTGATGTTCTTTGTAGAAGGTTTTGTTTATCAGAGCTTGTGGAAGTGTAACTGTGAAATTCAAAGCTGTCTTCAAGTCTTGATTGATGCCTTGAATGTATCTTTGATCTTTGAGTATGAGCATGTATCCTTTACTGCGACTCAGCTGGAATGGTAGTTACGCCATCGACTTGTCTTGCATGTTTACGTTAGTGATAAACAACAGATATGGATGAATATGTCTTTGTCATTTCATTGATTTTTAGGTTGCGATAACCACCAGTTCCCCGTTTTATAGTATAACTACTATACTTGTGATCAAATAGGTTCAAAGAACCTTCTTGACATGGTTTCCAGCTCAAAGTGTTGGATTCTCTAATGCATAAGCACAGATTTACCGTACTTGCTAGTTCTCATTACCGGAACATCTCAAAGCATACAGCATGATAAGAGTGAATCAGTTAGTTACTATCTGACTGATTTAGTCTTTAATACGTGTTCAGTCTTCCTATATCCAGATGCCATTTTGAGGCTGCCACAATGGACATGAGATCGAAAACTTGTTTGAAAATCAGTCGACACGTTAATGAATAAAGATTTTTAAACATATCTAAAGTTTTATGTTTTCAAAAAGCATTCGTCAATTCTCATTAATTCACAAAGATTATATTTGCGTCTGTGTTGGACTCTTGTACAATTTGTGTTCTTGATGATGAACAACAAGTGTTTATGGAATTGTGTCTTTATGAAATTTATTGATTGATCTCATTGGTTGTAGACTCTATAAGGGCAATTTTGTTATTTGGTGATCAGAGACTAGAGCGGACTGCCACCTTTTTAATATCTAGTAACTCGTAGTGAGAAAGTCGATAGAAACGTGTTGTACTCTGTGAGAAATGAAACAAACTTATTTTGAGAGAAGCCTCAGTAGTTAGGAGGGTTATGCATTGCATCACTGGGTCCATGATGACTTGTCTTCAATACCAGAATCAACTTTGTGATTACCGATAGATTATGCATTGACTCGGATTTTGCCTAAGGTTGAATGAAGGGCTTCTTTCTTTACAACCTTTATCCTTACATTTCTTTTTTATTCTTCAATACCTTTAATGTTAAAACAACGCGTCCTTATTATCACCATGTTGGGTTAGTTTCGAGGATAACTCATGCCTTGGATAACATTCTTCCCAGTCTCACTTTACTCCTTTTTTCAATCATACATAAGGACTTCTATTCTATCAAATAGAGTGTCCCTGGGTAGATCTCTCCAGTTCTGGCTGGATCATGGAACATAATACCTATCCTTAACCGCCTTATAACTCCTTGATTATCATCTGTTGGTCGGTCTCTGGGTATTGTCATCGAATCCATAAAACCATTTGAAAAATCAATCAACGTGTTTGAGAAATCATTTGTAACACATTGAGAGTTTTCAGATTTACTAAAAACTCCCCTTACACATATGCATAATATTATGAAAGGGTTTTGCATATTCGAGGTCAGGAACGCACTTATATTCAAAAGATCTTATCCATATTAGGCCTTATTAATCACATTTTAATCACTATTATCCTCCTCAAAACTTGCATATGTGGTGACAATTTTTGATTTATCAAGTGAATTAAAATAGGAGTTAATGTACATTGATCCACTTTTAGAATGAGCGATCATGGGGAAAACAATGTTGCATGCTAAGAGAACCACTTGAAGATAATTTTCAATTTATGCTCCTCTTTAAAAATAGATTAAAGTGAAAAACTTAGAGAAAGATTTTGAATATTTATTTTGAAAATATCTTGAAAAATTGTGCTTAACTAGAAGATGATGTTGAATTTATCTTATTAATTATCATTTTCCTTAGTACTTCTCTTGAGCAATCAAAACTTTGAATGTTTATATGACTTTGCTCAAGACCGAGAAGATATGAACTTCCCGTTGTTTTAGGATAAATGTACATAAATGAACATTTTCCTTTCTTCGGAGTCTGAGTCCTAAGCTGACATTTAGTTTGAAGTCGTAAAGAAAGTTTGAAGAGAAATGTTTTGAAAACTTTTGAAACTCTCGCTCGAACTTCATTTATACACACGTGTCAATATTAATCAACATTTCTAGGTGCGTAAATGTTATCGATTTACGAGAGACATGTCGGAGAAGATTATTTTTTTTGAAATTTTTCGATTTTAAATTTTGTTTTTATAGGTTTTATATTTTTATATTTTACTTTTCTAATAGATATATACAAACAATTACTGTAATTTTGCAAGGAGTTCAACCTCATGTGAAGAAAAACTGCGCATACCAAGGCGACGAACCAATAATTAAACCTATCCACTGAAAGGGCTTTGGTAAAGAGGTCGGCCAATTGGTAATCAGTCTTGACAAAATACAGTTCAATCGTTCCCTTTTCCATGTGTTCATTTATGAAATGGTAGCGAATAGTGATGTGTTTGGTTCTCGAGTGTTGGACCGGGTTACAGGATAGGGCTATGGCTGATTTTGAGTCATAATAGATAGGAATCTTGTGAAAGTGAAAACCATAATCTGTTAACTGTGTCCGTATCTAAAGGACTTAGGCACATCAAGCAGATAGAGACACATATTCTGCTTCCGCGGTTGACAGCGATGTACAGTCTCATTTCTTTGAGGACCTGCTCACCAGCTTTTCGCCTAAGAATTGAGTTCTACTGGAAGTACTCTTGAAGGAGTCTCGACATCACGCATTATCAGCATCTGAAAATCCAGTTAGTTCAAAACCAGAATCTTTAGTATATCAGAGACCCATATTGATGGTTCCTCGAAGGTAACAAAAGATCCTTTTAACCTCTTTGATGTGCTTCTCGGTTGGCAGAGACTGGTACCGAGCACATAAACAAGTAGCATGCACAATGTATGGTTTGCTTGACATAAGATACATAAGGGCACCAATCATGCTTCGATATTTCGTTGCATTGACTAGAGTCCCATTCTTGTCAAGGTCAAGCTTGTCTTTGATCTTCATTGGTGTACCAATGTGATCACAAGTTTCCATTCCATACTTTTTAAGGATTTCTAACACGTAGTTGGACTGGTTTATGAAGATGCCACGGGGGGATTGGTTAACTTGTAAACTAAGGAAAAACGTCATTTCCCTTATCATCGACATTTTGTGGTGGCTTTTCATAAAGTCAGCAAATAATTGGGTATACCTAGGGTTTGTAGAACCAAAGATAATATCATCTACATAGACATGTACCACTAAGATGTCGTCATCAAAGCGTCTTATAAACAACATTGGATCAATGGTGCCTTTGAAGAAATGGTTCTATAGGAGAAACTTTGACAATTCATCGTACCATACCCTCGGTGCTTGCTTTAACCCATAAAGTGCCTTCTTTAACGTGTAGACATAACTTAGGTGATCAACATTGATGAAACCTTCAGGTTGACACACATACATGATGTGTGGTTTGTAAGGACTTCATAAGAAGTTTTACAATCCCCTAGGCAGTGCATCTAATCGTTGCAGTGTAGTATAGGCAAGACTCGGGGTTGTTGTTGATCCCAATAGAATAGATCTTGCTTAGCTTGTATAAGGCTAAGTTGTATTGAATAAATCCAAAACAACTATGATAGAAACTTTGATTGTGAATATCAAAGACTATGCAGAATCTAGTCAATGATACTAAGAAGAATTTCAATGAAACAGTAATGAATAAGATCAATAACAAACAGTTTACCAAACTTTCAGCCTTAATATAATACGAACACTCTTAATAGTGTTAGAAGCTATGCCAATTCTATGAATGACTTGATTTGATACTTTGATACTAATACATTGATACAGAGAATTCTGTACCCTAGGTCCTCCTTTTATACACTAAGGAGTCCTAATGGGATTACAATATTTTCCTAAGTTATCATGATCTTCTAAACAAATAACTTATACGTATCTTTTACAAAAATATCTCATGCATATCTCATAAGCAATCTTTATCTTTTCTCTGAGCAGTCTTTATCCTTTCAGCAGTTGTAATCTTTCAGCAGTTGTAACTTTTATACCAGCAGCATTAACTTTCAACACCAATAGTAGTAACTTTTGTACCAGCAGCACTAACTGTGTACAAGCAGCATTAACTACTTAGAAAGTTTTCTTTAATCTTCACTAGCAATACTATGTTACACTAGCAGTACTAACTTTACTCTAGCAGTACTAACTTTACTCTAGCAGTACTAACTTTACTCTAGCAGTAGTAACTTACACTAGCACTACTAACTACTTAGCATATTTTTCATTCAGATTACTAACAACACTAATTTATACTTGGCAGCAGTAACTAATACCTTAACAGCAGTAACTTCAAGAAGACTTTTAATCCCAACAATCCTCCCCTAAACTTGATATTTATCTTCAAATGTCACACCCCGCCAAGGCGGAATCGCAAGGCATGATCAATAGGCATCATCACAACACAAGGCGTCAAAATAGAGAAAACTAAAAATGACTTTCAATAAACTTCAAGATCCAAAGCATGTTATGACAATGCCCAAAACAAAAATCCAACATATAATGCATGAAGAACAAAACATGACAAGTTCAATTGAAAACAAAAAAAATAGATAAATCATAGACTCCACATGCAAGCCTATGGTGCAGCTAACTCCTCTTTCTAACTCTTTACACGTTTTGCTCACCTGAAAATGATGCTAAAAATGTCAACATAATTGTTGCTGAGAGTTACAGGTTTAAGACTCACTTATGACACCGCGATCAACAAAAACAACATTTACGAACATATATGATTGGCTATTCTATTACAAAGTAAATTCACATTTATCCGGGGTGGATCATACCCCTCCGTCCCATAATATCTCCACAAAAGATTGACCCACTTGACTAGCTAAGTCCGTTCGGGTCTCACACAAGGTCATGTCATCCTCACATACACATGCCTTACCACAATTCATATCACATAGCAATCGTATAGTTTGACACTTAAAAACACATATCACGGTTTATAATTCAAAAATAGTTTTGCATCATTTCCATCGTAAAATATAAGTAAAAAGTGGGACTGTAAAACTCACCTGATGCAAAGCAAATTCCAATTCCTTCACTTAATCTTGACCAAGATTGCTAACAAAACAATAACACCAACATATGTTTACCAATCGTTTAGGTCACACAACCAAGTCGTTGTAACAATCTACAACGCTGGATACTTTATATCCTATCTTTCTTCAACTCTTTTATTCTTACTCCTATACTTGTAATCCTCAATTGACCCCATAAACTTTACTTCTCAACTTTCTGCTTTTTACTCAGTTTTTATAGTCACAAGATGACTCTAAATAAAATACTTACCTAATTGGTTCTTCTCCCCACATCCCATAGCTCCTTAATGATTTGTGAGCTTCTACGATTTTTGGATAAAAATAATAGTGAGTTTTAACCATTTTATAAAAATTCAACATCACAAAGTGTCTAGAATTTGACTTGATTCGACCTTCAAAAAGTTTAACTTGAGCAGACCCATTTAAACACTTAGGAAAATTCTACAAAAATTCTAAAAAATCATAAACATCATGAACTTGCTACAATAGCAAGCCCATTAATTAAAAAGACGGTTTGATATGGTTTTTAACCTCACAAACACAACTCAGAATCTGCCTCGAAAACTCAGTTTTGACAACGAATCTTGTTTGATTAAATTGACTAACTTCTACTCACTTTTAATTCTTGAAACCACTTGGTTTGGAAAGTAGACTCTCTGTAGTTAATTTTAGGCTCAAGAAAATCAATACAGCTTATCCGCTATGACGAATTGGCTCTCGCAGTTGGACCTAAAATTCTGCCAGATTCTATTTCCGAATTTAACATAATTAAGCCTAATTAACTTACCCATAACAGCTTATATGGAGTGCACCCGATGTGTGTTTTGAAAGCGGTACAGAAGGCCCATAAAGCATCGTCTAACTTATCGGACCATGAAGCACGATTTTCGCCTATGGTCCTTTCCAAGATACGTTTCAAACCATGATTTGAAACCTCCACTTGTCCACTCGTTTGTGGATGACACACGGTAGAAAGACTGTGAGTAACTCCATACTTAAGCATGACCTTTGCAAATTGGTCATTGCAAAAGTGAGTATCGCGATCACTAATTATAGCACGAGGAGTTCCAAATTGGGAAAAAAGAGATTTCAAGAATTTTACGACAACTCGGGCATCGTTAGTGGGGAGCGCTTTTGCTTCAACCCATTTAGACAAGTAGTCAACGGCCACGATAATGTACTTGTTCCCTCGAGAAGACGGGAACGGGCCCATAAAATCGATGCCTCGCACGTCAAAGATCTCGCATACTTGAATTGCATTTTGGGGCATTTCATCTTTTTGCGAGATTTCGCCTTGATGTTGACAAGCGTCACACCGTGTGACCAAGTCATGGGCATCTCGGTAAATAGTCGGCCAATAAAATTCGGAATCAAAGACTTTTTTAGCGGTGTAGTTAGCACCATAATGTCCCCCGGTTGGTCCATTATGGCAAGCCGTGAGGATATCAACGGCTTCTTAGCCAAAGATACATCATCTAATCACTAGATCCGCACCAATTCTAAACAAGTAGGGGTCATCCCAAAATTAATGCTTTACATCCTTAAAGAATTTTTTCTTTTGTTGGGACGACATCCCTTTCACAATAAAATTCCCTGCATGGTAGTTTGCAATGTCGGCAAACCATGGGGTACTCGAATCACCATGAAAGGTAACCATCCCAAGTGTCTCGAGAGGAGATGTTTCGGTAATTTCCTTGTTCTCGAGAACATCTTGGTGGGGATTTTCAAGTCTTGATAAGTGGTCGGCCGCGAGATTCTCTGCTCCTTTTTTATCACGAATGATGATATCAAATTCTTGAAGGAGGAGAACCCACCGGAGTAATCTCAGCTTAGCATCTTTCTTATTAAAGAGGTATTTTAATGTCGAGTGATTCGTATACACTATGCTTTTTGACAAGACTAAGTAAGGCCAAAATTTCTCGAAAGCATACACCACGGCTAGTAATTCTTTTTCCGTCGTGGTGTAATGTGCTTGAGCATCGGTCATAGTTTTGCTTGCATAGTGTATAGGCTGAAAATGTTTTGTTTTTTGTTGCCCCAAGACCGCACCTATTGCAAAATCACTCGCGTCACACATCAGCTCAAAAGGTAGGTCCCAATCAGGGGCAACTAATATTGGTGCTTCGGTCAATTTTTTCTTAAGTGTTTGAAAAGCTTCAATACACTCTTTGGAGAAGAAGAACGGAGTATCTTTTTCAAGAAGACGGGTCATCGGCCGGGCTATTTTTGAGAAATCTTGAATAAATCTACGATAAAACCCGGCATGACCAAGAAAACTCTGAATTCCTTTGACGGTGGGATGAGGTAGCTTAGCAATAACATCAACTTTAGCCTTATCAACCTCAATCCCGTTCTTGGAAATCTTATGGCCAAGGATAATTCCTTCCTTGACCATAAAGTGACTCTTTTCCCAATTTAGACAAAGATTGGTGTCTTCACACCGTTTAAGCATCTTGTCCAAATGGGAGAGGCAAGTTTCGAATGAATTCCCAAAGACCGAGAAGTCGTCCATAAAGACTTCTACGTGAATGTGGTCTTTTCTTAATCTTGAGGGTCGATGGGAATTTGAAAGTAACCCGAGAAACCGTAGAGAAAACAATAGTTTACCGTTCCCAATATCTCTCAAGCATTTGGTCCATAAATGGTAATGGAAAAGTGGTCCCTTTACAGTGGCGTCCATTTAACTTTCGGTAACAATGCATACACCCATCCTCTGTAACCAATGAGTAGTGAATAACTCGTTTTCCCTCATTTTCAAAACGTAAAAAGCCAACCCTTGTTCGCACACAATGTTACGGGCTCCACCAAAGACTAATATCCGAGATAGGAGAAATAATCAATCCGGGCATTAAGGAGTTTAAGAAATCCTTTTTTTTATCACCATCTATGATTGATATGATGACACCTAATTTGGTGTTGGACCGCCGGTTTAAAGTCGTCCTCCATTAAAATCTTGTATGTACAAAATTCTAGGTTAATACCCTTAATGTCGGAAAGTTGCCAAGCGAGAACTCACTTGTGTGACTTCAAAACCTTTATGAGAGCGGCTTTCTCCTCATCTTTCAAGTCTTTAGCAATTATGACGGGTAATTTGTCGGTACCCTCCAAAAATGCATATTCAAGATGAGGCTCGGTAGTTCCCATAAGTTCGAACCTCTAGGAGGTTTTATCAATTGAAGATTTTTCATTTTTTAGGTTCAACCAACTAAGTTCTTGTGGAGGAGAGTGGTGGATGATGATCATCATAAGAAATTTTTCAAGAAGAAGAATGTTCCCCATCCGAATCATAGTAAGAGTCAATCAATTTCGGGTGAAATTGCTCATCTTCAATACTAGGAAAGCATCAAGTTCTCAAGAAGAAATCTCTATCATCCCGAAGGAATTAAGAGAGTGAGAAGAGGTTAGAAACAATCGATCCGAAAGTTGAGTGGGAATTGCGACTCATGGAAAATCCAAAAAACTTCTGAGAATACTCCTCAACAAACAACGTCAATGACGTCGATTCGGTTAACCGATATATCATCATAATTAGAGGAGTATCTTGAAGTTTGATCAAGATTGAATGTTACGGATTTATTGCCAACACGAAGAGTTAATTCTCCCGCGTAAACATTAATCAAAGCACGTTCGGTTTTCAAAAAGGATCTCCCGAGAATTAGAGGAACTCGGGGATCGGCATTAAAGTCAACGACTACAAAGTCGGCTGGGAAATGGAACTTTCCCACTTTTATGAAGACATCTTCGGCTACACCGATTGGTCGAGAAATTAACCGGTCTGCAAGTTCGAGAGTCAGACAAGTAGGAGTAAGTTCGGGAAAAAAAAGGGAAAAAGCTTTTTCCCACACTGGAAAGGGCAAGAGGTTAAGTGCAGCGCCTAGATTGCCAAGCTAAGCATACATCCATTCCGTGAAAATCCGCTACGGATGAGAAAACTTGTCGGGGTCTCCAAGTTTTTTCGGGTAACTTTTTGCGGAGAAAACCGCCGAGCAAATGCTCAATCAACGAGTTATTGCGAATTCAAACAATTTTCTTTATTGCTAACAAACTCTAATTGTTGAGCAAATTGGGCATGAGAATGAGAAGCATAACCGCGAAGCTAATAGTCGAAATGCAAATCTTGAAGAATTGAAAAATTTCTCCTCCATTTTGTTTGTTAGCTTTTCGCGGAGCTTTTTGATCATTAAGTCTAGACGGATATGGAAATTGACGGTTTTCGGGTTAGGAGCCTTCGTAGCACTAACGGGACTTCAAACTGGGCTCAACAACAGGAGCAACAACGGGCTCAGAATTTGGTACTTGAGTTTCAATTTGGACAACCGAAGGTTGGACGTCTTTGGTACTTCCGCTATTAGTAGGAGGTACCGTGTTCTTTGTCACCTCGGTTTCACAGTTCCACTTAATCTTTAGGAGAAGAAGATAGTAGTAAGGAATCGAGAGGTCCCTTATAAGCAACACCACATCCGGGTGAGATACCTTTCAAATCTCCCTCAGGTTAGTAATGGTATTACTAGGAGTTTATCTGATACCTGAGGAATGAATCGGTATCATTTTACATGAATTTGACCAAACATATTCCTTAACTCAATATGGTATTTTCAAGAGGTTCACATTCGTTTTGCATGTTTTTCAAAAGGCATCAATTGCCTTCATGTAGTTTTAAACTCAATAGTAGTCATCAACTTGTGGTTGAAGGAATCCTCCGGGCTTGATGAACCGAAGCTTGTAACCCGAGGCTTGATGAGCCGGTGCTTGATAAGCTAAAGGCCGTGTTGAACAATGACTATAGCTTCCTTAAGAATTGGTTTCTTCCTTGGTTATTCCCCTGATTATGATTGTTTCCTTGATTCGTATTTTGGTAGTTTTGATTTTGATTGCTTCGGTTTTGATTCTGATTAAACCCTGGTGGTCCGAGATAATTGTCCGAATGATAGCTAAGTAGATTACGGTTACCTTGAGGTTGGTAAGAATTACCACCTTGATTATAGGCTCCCGCAGCATATACGTTCTAAGTTTGGCACCCGGTGGCTAGACAATCATTATAAGCATGTGGACCACCACAAGTTTCACAGCTAGGAGTAACTGCTTTTACTTGTTGGTTTGTTTGACGCATTTTCATTAAATTTTTTGGTAATTTCCGCCCTTTTCATCCTAAGTCAACAATTTCTTTTCCTGGATCGGAAAAGAAGTATAGAACTAGATACTCACCCTTTGAGCGTAAGTATCCAATCATGTGGAGCGGCTCATATTTTCGATTGGATCATAACACTTCTTCGGGTCGCTTATACTTTTCATAAAAATTCCCGCCGGCAGCAGCAATGATTGTAATTCATGAAATGGGGTCTTAAAGTTAACCCGTTTATAGAAGGTATCTATTTGAGTGACGGGTAACATGTTGTGATTAGGACAACGAATCAAATCGAAAAGAAGAGAGCTAAGCTTATAATGTTCCCATATCTGTTCGAATAACGACTATACGGACTTGACGGAAATTGGTGATTTCATTTCATCACTAAAAATTCGTCACCATAAGGGTGGAAAGTATTTTCGAGACACATTATAGCCATTTGCTCAAATTGGATGATAGATTTCCTTGCAAAACGACAAACCAAGTGTTGGCATGAAGTGTCAATGAGTGAGGAAAGAGATATAGACAAAGGGCTTCATCGGTGACCCCATTCACTTTGATACTTTCGGTGACATGCAAAAATTTGTCAAGATGCTTGTTCGCATCGTCACCTGGTAGTCCGTGAAATTGGCAAGAATTTTGAACTTGTTGAACCATGTCATTCTTGAGTCCAAAATTGGATGCCTGAATGTTGATCGGGGCGATCGGTCCGCCTCGACCATTCAAAGTCGGCTGGCACAGCTCCTCTATCGTTCGGAGGTCGGGGACTGGTAAACCACCTCTCGCAGGAGGTAGTCCGTCATCACCGTTTCCGTTAGCGGCCATATTGATTTCTTCAAAATTGTTCAAATAATTAGGATAAACGCGAGTTCTTCTTCGAATTGAACGTTCGGGATCTTTGAGAGGAGGAAAAAGATTCCTTGTAGATGATCGAGTGCTCATGCACTAAAAAGAAATATAAAAAGAGAAATTATACTAATTAATTTTTTTGGTTTTTCAACAATTGATTCACAATTTATTTTAATAGAGTAAATGAGACCGAATAACTTAAACCAATAATCAATTTGCTTCACGGTAGCTCTCTAAAAGAAAAATGCACAAAGGAGCGGAGGAGCGGGAAAGCGCGAAGCTATTAAAAACCTTCTCCTTTAGGGTCGTAGTTCCTCGGAACAACCCTCCTTATACCCCTCTTTTGTTTGGGAACTTATTATGATAATGCTCAAGTTGAGAGCATTATATTGATGATGATTTTTATTATTTATTAAGGACAATGTTTTTATTTATTTTTTTTTGATTTTTTCTTTATCTTAAATAAAAAGAAATGAAAAATATTTTTGTATTTTTATATTTTTAATAAAGAAAATAACTTCACAAGGAAGGATCTTCAAAGCACTAATTGTCAAACGTTGAAACGACAATCGTATACACTCCTCCCCGGCAGCGGCGCCAAAAATTTGATTCGTTGTCAAGTATATATATATATATATATATATATATATATATAATACTAGGTAAACCTTCAACAAATCACCCTTAACCAAGGCAACAAGTCAAAAAGTTCACAAATACAATATATATATCCGGAAGTATCGATTTTTCGCTTTAAAATCAATAAAGTTCAAAATCGGACCCGGGTCGTTCTTCGGTACGAGGAATGCAATGGAAAGTCGAGAGTCGGTTTGATATTTGATGTTTGAATAACAAAGATTTTGATTGGTTTTTCTAATTCTACGGGAAAAACAAGTAAGGCAATCTAAAAACGAAAGTAATTAAAGCTAAATCACTAAGAAGATAACGGAATCCCCTAAAAAAACTGACTTAAAACCTAATTTATTCAAAAGTTTAATCCTAAAATGATTTTTTAACTTTTTATAAATCCTAAGTGACTAAAATGCAAGAACAAAGAAAAGTCAACCGAAAACGTAAGCAATTAAAGTAAAAAACGAAGAAAAATAATAACGGGACCAAATCCCGTTCTTTAAAAAACCAAATTCTTCAAATTTAACCCTACGAAAGCAAAATTAATTTTTAACAATCCTAAATGAATTAAAAAAAATTATAATTTTTTGACTTTAATTTAATTTTTTATGAATTAAAAACGGGTTTTATCTAAATTAAATATTAAAAATACTAATCTATTTATAAAAAATCTGAAAAAATTACAAAAAGTAGCTAAAAGTGAGCAGGTTCTATGAAAAATAAAATGAGGTTAACAGCTTATCTAAAAAGTTGTAAAAATCCGAAAATTAGCTTAGGGCATAAAAGGCCAAAGAAGGTGTAAACTATAATGTGTGCAAAGACAATAACGAGAAAAGACGCCAAGCGCTGTTGGTTGTGTGTGTTATGTTAAATATGTTGGTAGAGGTGAGGTTGAGGTCAGGGGTTCGAGTCTTGCTCACTCTTGATTTCCCTCAACTCCCAACATAATTTTTTTTTTGCAAAATTTTTTATGAAAAAACTTTAATACCTAAAAATAAGCAACTTTAAAAATGTGACTTTTAATAAAAACCTAAAATAAGCACAGAAATAAGCTATAAAAGCTGACAGGATGCTTTTTTAAACTAAGGGCAAAAAGGGCTAACTGTTTGCATTTTTTAGACTTAATAAGCTAATGAAAAAGAAAAATAAGCTAACACAGATACTAAACTACACCTACTAAGCACTTATGAATAAAATTAAGCAAAGAAAAATAAGCTAAACTAAGCTTAAAGGACAGAATTTCTTAAGAGGCTTTTAAACTTAGGTTCTAAACCACAAATGCTCATAAGCCTAAATAAGCTCTAATCCTAAGTTAAATAAGCTAAAAGACGTTACTTTTAGAAGCTACAAATCAAAACCTAACAAGATTAACTATTACACTACAAGATTCAACACTAAAAACATGAGCTTAAACACATAAACATTAAGAAATCTAAAGATTAAGCAAAACTGTCACAGAGGGTTTAACAGCTTTTTTCAGTTTTTAGCAAACTTTAAACCTAATTTAAACCTACTTAATGAATTTGGAAATGTTAAACAAGCCCAAACAGATGAAGTTAAGCTCCCAATGAGCTTATATTCAGAAGCTCAAGTCCATAAGGTTCCATTTACTAGTTCAAATCTATGAATCAAAAAGGGTGTTTTGGGACTGAAAATGAAGAACAAGTATGACAGGTTTTTCAAAACTTTTGCATAACATGAAATGGACCACAAACCTTTGAGACTCTAAATGATAATATGACTTTAAGAGCAAAATAAACATGAAAACAAGAACTTAAAATATTTCTAAGCCAAGAATTAAAATAAGCACAATGAGAGCTTTTTAATAACACAGATTCATAACATGCCTACATAAAACCTTACAACTTGTTTTTAAACTTAAACTAATACCTAAAATAGATTAAGAGGCCTCTAAATTAGTAATCAAATCTCCTAAATGGGTCAAAACAATACTAACAATGGTTAGTACTATTCTTTGCCAAACACCCATTTAAAGTTATATTCATGATTTTGAGCTTGATAACTTAAGATTTAGCACTAAAACTCAAAGACCAGGTTATTTTTAGCTTAAACAAACCAAATGAAACAAACTTTTAACAACTAAATAAGCCAGAATAACAAGATTAACAACTATGCTACTTTATAAGCTATTTAAGACAGATTTTGCCAAAACTTAAAACAACAAGATTTAAACTACAACTAGCATTAAAACATCATCAAACCACAGTAATAAGACATATAAAGCAGAGATAAGTAATAATAAGCACAGTAAGCCAGCAATAAGTAGATTCAACTATTTAAGCTAAAAATGACTTTTGAGAACTTACAAAGGTCCAGAGTTTTTATGAATGATTCAAGCACTCAAATCAGCTTATAACCAACCTATATTTTATCCACATAAGCACTAACCCATGGCCATCTATTATACACCATGCTCCAAGTGAAATTTTGACAGATTCTTTGATTTTTTTTGTGATTTTTAGTAAAAGGACTTAAAAACTATAAGTTATGGAAAAACTTATAGTGCTTAAGTTAACAGCTTAAGTATAAGTTAAAAAGCTTTTGTACGCTTTATAAAATGTGTATTTAAAAACACAAATACATTAACTTGTTTTAAAAAAACAGATTTAACATAAAAACTTAAATTTCATTCAACTTGAATTAAACAGTACAAAGCTTAAAGAAAAATAAGTTAAAAACAAAGTTAAAATTATACTGAAAAGTAAAACTAGATGCCTTTTAAAGGCATACAATGAGCCTATTTATATTAAAATACTTCAAGTCTTGCCCTTTGAAGTGTGTTTTCTGTGTGAGGAGAAACAAGAGTGTGTTTCTTATGTGAGGAGAAGTCTAAAATCATCTCAACCATCTGTCTTGTGTGCTCTCCAAGTTCTTTAATCTCAACCCTTTATTTTTGTCTTCATCCCTTGGACGAATGGGAAAGCTTAGGATTGCCAAGGTGGATTTTTGGCCTATGTGATGTGGGGCTGAGTTGGGATGGTGATGGGTTTGTTTTGTGTTGCAGGGGCCAGAGGTTGAAGACACAGGAATAGTAATTTGGCGCCAAAAATGGTTTTTTGGTTTGTATTACTGTTTTGGTGATAACAGAGTTAAAGGTTTATAGAATTAACACTTTTGGTCCCTCAGCTTGTATGGTTGTGTTACATGGATGGTCCTTTTGGACTAACAATGTTAGTCCTTGAAGACTAACTGTGTAAAAGGTAAAGGGGTAAAGGGATTAAAAGGGTTAAATGGGTTTTGGGATAAAAGGTTTAACGGGCGTTTGCCCTATTTTTGTGAAGTGTTTGCATTGTTAGTCCTGAAGGACTAACGGTGCAAAGGCTAAGGACCTCAGATGTAAAAGACTTAACAGCCTTATGTGTGGTTGTTAAGTGTTGGTTTGGGCTTATATTTAGGTCGGGTAAGGGTTTTAGATTTATTTGGTAACGGGTTAGCCCAAATAAGATGCACATGTCCTCGGCTTTGATCTTTCACTTGTGTTTATTTTTGGAAATTTAGGGTTTTTAGTCACAGTTTAGGGTTCCCGTTTTACGTTTTTAGCTAAAAAGTTGTCTCCCTTAAGTATTTTTAAGTTTTTGCCTTAATTTTCTCGTAGTTTTAGATAACCAATATCAATCTTATCCCATTCAAGCATCGATTCTCAAAATGACTCTCGACTTTCAATTGCTTTCCTCATCGGGGATAACGACCCGGGAATCATACTTCCGGATTACGATAACTGAGATCTTTTGATTCCTACTTTTCTTTTTATATATTTATAAGTATATTTTATATATATTAAAGAGTGTAGTCAGAAGTGATCAGTACTATAATTGAATTATAATCTTAAAATTATCCTTATATATTTATTATAATTTATATATACAAAAAGGCTTAGTTTTAACGGTTATCACAACCCATGCTTATCCTAATATAATAGTAGTAATGAATAAGTGTGTTGTGAGGAGGCTCGCCTCTTCATTTTTCGTGTTTTGTGTTTTTTTTATGTCCAGGATTGCCCCGGATTTTGAAGCCTCTCGTGCTCATGGTTTTGTCCTTCGTTCACTCGAGCTTCAATCCTTACCATGATTATAGGAATCCAATATCCTAATCTTATAGACTAACGTTTATCTTTGAGCACACTTAATAAACGGCTTTAGATTTACGTAGAGACCCTTCTTAAAACATTGAGGACAATGTTCAATTCTAGTATGGGGGGATCTATCGATTTGATTGTGCCTGCAGTCGTTGTTTTCACGTAATCCCATTTTTACCACCAAAATACCAAAAAAATGAAAAAATTTAAAAATTTTCAAAAACAAAATAAGTGTTTTGTCATAATTTTGACTTTCCTGCTGGGTAGAATAAGAATAAATTTTGACTCGATCGAGCGTGTTGAGCTCTAGCTTGTTCCTTAACTTTTAGACTAAGCATTCGCGGATCTTTTTATTAAAGATTTCAAATTTGCGAAGAACGAGAAATGATAGAGTTAATTATGAGTTAGATGCTAAACAAGGATTAGTTGGAAATCTTAAGAGCTCATAAGTGTAGTTTGTGGCTTTTCTCTCCCATAAGCTTCTAACCGGACTAATAATACGTGCTCTCTTCGAAAATTAAACTTAAATCAACAATTTTTGAAGTATAGTCGATATCAATAATTTTAGTTCAAATTTATACTTAAATTTTCTAAAAAGGAATTTTCTCTATATCATGATAATATAAAGTGTAAAAAAATGATGAAAAATGAGGTAATAATAATAGTAAAAACTGTGGGCTAATAAAAGTTTACTCCATCTTGCCGGCTCACAACCGATGTTGCAGTCTTCTAAATAAGGCACATAGTATTTATCCGAGACTGATAAAAGTTTGCTGCATCTTGCCGGCTCACAACCGATGTTGCAGCCTTCTAAAAGGTCGAGGATTTCCTTAGTTTAAAGGATGTGTAATTATATTAAGTGTAATAAATGTGATTTAATAAATATAGGGAAAATCTCTTTTTCTTAAATTTAAATATGCTTTTGAACTAAGACTATTACATTTTAAGTTGTGATTTTATGTATATACGAGAAATCCAAGGGTTTTGCAACCGAAGGTCCGTGAGTCCCGATACTAGTCTCTGTGAGGTTTCAATAGCCTAGTCACTTAGCCGCAAGGTTGGGATGTGCCGAGATGCAAGTTGCTACATGGGATGATCTCGCCTTCAAACTCATTACTTTTGGTTGGAACGTGAAGCATAGAAATTTTGCAAAACGTTTGATCTATGGTTGAAATTCGAAATAAGCACATTCACCTAAGATATAATAATTGTCGGGAGCGAAAAGTTTCACAAGGTACAAGTATGAGTAGTGTTAGCAGCTTAACTTATATTTAACGGTGATTTTGTTTTTAAGCTTGGTTCGGGACAAGTGAAAAGTCAGGGATGACGAATTTATCTTTTTGAGCATTTTAGGATTAAAGTGCTTCTTGTTATGTGACCCTAAAAGTTATAAAAATAACGGAAGTCATACATGTTAGTTAGTTGCTTAAAAAGAAAAGTATAAAAAAATGAGAAAAAGAAAAAAATGCAAAAATATGTGTGGTAATAAGTGTAGATTTATAAAATTGGTCAAAACGGGGCTTTTTCAAAACTATTGATTCTTTAATTCCCCTTGATGAACACTTAGCTACTTTTTGAGGTAATTAGTCGAAGGGAATTGAGATTCTTGGTTTTCTAAAGTGTTTACTTATGGCATTACGTGAAGACACGACAATATCTTAGTATGGGGGATTTTGGTATGTGTTTAAATACACATACTTTTTACCTAATAAAACGACCCTAAATGACCAAAAACGGACTTAAAATGCCAAATATATGCTTGTTTTGTATTATTTACTATGCAGGTATCGGATATTAACATAAGGACAAAAACGAAGCCAAAACCGAGCACGTGATTGGAAAGAGCATGAAAAAGTCAAAGTCAAAGTCAACAAAAATCAAAGTCAATAGAAGTCAAAGTCAAGGACGAGGCCGAAAATGAAGAAACCTTAAATGGACCAACCCGCACCCATCTAATAGGCCAGGGCAGCCCATTAAGCATTTATATCAAGACTTACATAAGCATAAAGCTTAAAAAGGCCCAAATTTAAACCTGCCCAACATACAACCCGTTAACAATTAACCATACATCCTTAACCCTCTTTTGCATCGTTAGTCCCTAACCACTAACACATTCAACCCCTACACCTTAAACACCTTTACACCACTCATCCTTAACTCCCTAACCCCGTTAACTCTTTACCCCCTTAAATCCTAACACCAGTTTCACCCCACATCCTTTTTCCCTTAACCCCGTCACAAAATTAAACAATCAGTACCCAATACCCTTTCCTGCTATTTTCACTATTCATTATCCCTCTCATCTGTCACCCCTGCACCCTACGACAAAACATCACAATGCATCAAACCCTACCCTATATGACACCAAATGCCATGTTGTCAATCCTAAATCACCCCATTCGTTCAAGGTTGAAGACAAAAAAATTGAAGGGTTGAGATCACTTGACATGGAGAACACACAAATTAGATGGCTATGATGATGGTTTCATTAGTCTCACACAAAAAACACAACAAGCACAAATTGATGTCCCCTGCAGTTTTAGCATTTTCTATAAATAGTTTAGGTTTCTCTTTGTAAATTTATCTAGTGTAATGTAAATTAGGAGTAGTATAGTTTTACTTTTAACATTTTTATGTTTTCTGTCATTTAAATTCTGTTATTGTACTTTCTTTTTGAGTCTTGTAAAAGTTTTAAGTATTAATGAAATTTCAAGTTTTATGCAAAATTCTGTTTTTAGTACTAAGTTAATGTTATGCTTTTAAAATATTTATTAAGCTCTCATAAGCTCTTTTATTTTGTTTAAGCTGTTTTACTAAAGAAAATTTAAATTGTTAAGAAAAGTTCACCAAAAAGTAACCTATACCTAAGCTTAATTTGGAAGATAAGCCAGATTGGGATGGGCGTATTGGACCCTACTAGCTTGTTTACAACAAGCTAGAGCTTGTAGAATAAGCTCTTTGAGCATTTAGCCTTGTTTTAAGCAAAGGCATATGTAAGTTCACTTTTTAAGTTTTTAAGCTTATTTACTGTTTGCTTATTAAATTGCTTATTTTCTGCTTAATCTTGCTTATTGTTGCTTAGTTATGCTTGTTAATGTTGCTCATTGCCTATTTATGCTAGCTTATTTTCTTTGTTCATGTTTTGTTGATCCCAAACCTAGATTGATTCCTTAGGTTGTCTAAGGCTAAATTACCTTGGATAAATCCAAAATAACTTGTTGTAGAAACTTTGTATGTATATTAAAGTGTATGAGAAATCTACACCTTAATACTCTAGAAGTATTATCAATGAAACAGTAAGTATGAATGAATGAACACAAGATGTAACAAAACGCTTCAATATTATTAATGATAATAATACGAGTACTCTATCTTAGTACTAGGGTTTACAACCTTGAAGCTTTTCTTAATCGACATTGACAAGTATGAAAACTGATAATGATTCGTTTGCGTGTTTTTGTGATATCTCAACTAATGCCCTAGAGCCTCCTTTTATAGACTAAGGAGTCCTAGTCGGCTTACAATATATTCCTAAGATATCTCAATCTTTTCTAAACATAAACGTAATCTTCTAAATAAATACATTATGTATATCTTGTATATAAATATCTCAACACTTATCTTCACACGCATTCTTGTTCTCCAAACAATCTTTATCTCTTTAATTCATCTTTATCCTCTTGTCAGTAGAAAGTCTTCAAACAGTTGTAATCTTTCCACCAGCAGCACTAATAAACATAAGCAGTAGTAACATTAGTACTAGCAGTACTAATATACACTAACAGTACTAACTACTTAGCTTATATTTTAGTCTTCAACACTGAGTAGTCTTAACTTCAACTAACAGCAGTAACTTTATGCTATAAGTACTAAATTATACTAACAGTAGTAACTAGTAGTGGTGACATTATACTACCAGTACTAACCACTTAGCATAATTTCCATTATGTACCTGAGCAGTAGTAACTTCTAAGAATCCATAAAGTCTTTAAGTCCCAACAATCCTCCCCTAAACTTGATGTTCATCTTTTGAATCTTTAAGTTTCTTCTTTAAAAGTCTTCATCATACTTCAGGAAGATGCATTCAAACCTTTCATAGACCTTTTTGCTGTTTTGCCATAAGCTTTAGCAGTTGATATCACATCTCATTTGATGATCAGTTTGAAGTTTCTTGTTTAGCCATATTGGTGATGGTGATTGGTGTGAGGGGATATCTCTTTTCAACCAACATAAAAATATAAAGATTATCAAACCTTACAAAGTTAACTCCTGATGAATCAATCAATTTCCAAATGGTCACCCTTCCTTTTGTCTGGTTCAAACATAACTTTTAAATCTCCCCACAACACTCTTTCAAACTCATTGTCAGGCCTTGTATCACCATACTTTGCCTTCACTATCCTCCAAAGTGCTTCCAAGTCTTCTCTATCTATTCCTTGTAGCATCTTTATCATTGAAGAGTATCTCTTGGAACTTCCATCTGCTCTTATCAACTGATAATGTACCAACATACCCTCTTTATGAAGCTTATAATCAATAATCAATGGTAATTTGGTAGCAAGTGGTATAGCATCAATTGCTATATCTTCATCCCTTTTAATCACCAAAAGCTTCTTTAGCTCAGCTTCATCAATTTCATCAACTTCCTCTGACTCTTTTTCTTCCTATACTTTTTGTTTCTTTAAGGATTCTTTCTGTTGTTCTTTCCCTGATCTTTTCCTTCTAAGCATTCACATCCCTCAATATGGTATCTTGGCACCTGGGACTACTACATGAACCAATTCCCTAAGGAGTTAATTCATTAAGTGTTGCCATGGATTGGGTCTTATTTGATGTTACCACTGTCTTGCTCTGCTTCTTAGCTAGAAGCAATAGTGGCAGCCCTTTCCATTCTGTCACCCAACTCCTTATGGACAGCCTCATCACCAACCTTTGTCAGGGGGACCACTAGACTGAGGTATCTTGGTGTCCTGACCTCTTTTGATATGCCTAGACGTGTTTTGAACCCTTTTGAACATACTTATGATATAACACATCCTTTCATCATCGCTTATTGGTTGAAAAATAAGGAACTCCCCTCAAACAATGCTCCAAGAGATAATAATTTGAAACAATGCAACTTTAGTGCCCAGTCATCTTCACAGCATTAACAATTGCCTGTTAAGTATAGTAATTTTTCTGCCGTAGCAGTATTACAAAAGTCGAACAACATTAACTATGTCTCATATAATTAATGCAACAACATGCCTCTATTCATCACTAGCACACTAGAAAAGACTAGATAGACATGTGGGAATTCATGAGGATCCATATTTATGAATAACCCATGAATAAAAGTTAAACACTGTGAATCAAGACCATTAACTTTCTTCTCAAACATTACTTCAAAAGGTGAAGCATTCATCATCAGGTATTCAACATGCTTTACTGTAATTTATATTCAATAGCCAATATACAAAATCCAAAAACTTTTTCGTTGACAGCATTAACTATGACTAACTGTTTTACAAACAGTATTAGGAGTATAGAATAATAGTGTTAAATATACTTAGGCAGTATTAAATTGAGAAAAACTAACAGTTTAATACGTTATCAAACATTTTACAAAAACATAAAGAGATATAGACAGTTAAGGATTCAGCATTCCAATACTTGAGACCAAGTATTGAAATCTGCCTGCATCAAAACCTTTTGTAAGAAGATCTGTAACATTTAAATCAGTATGAATTTTAACCATTTGTATTAACTTTTTAGTGTTGCAATCTCTTATAAAATGATGCCTAATCTCTATATGTTTTGTTTTAGAATGTTGAAACAGTATATTACATAAAGCAGATAGTACTGTTATTGTCAATATTAATGACAGTGTTCATGAAATTGTACCCATAATCCAGCAATTGGTTTTGAATCCAGAGTACTTGTCCACAGCAATTAGCAGCAGCCACATATTCAGCTTCAGTGTAGAAGTGCAACCAAGTTTCTTTATACACTGCCAAGATATCAACCTGTTTCCCAAAAACTGACAACCTCCAGTTGTAGACTTCCTATCTTGAGTTGCTCCAGCATAGTCACTATCAGTATAAGCAACCAGTTCAAATGGAGAATCCCTAGAATACCAAAGGCCTAAAGTTGGTTTGCCTTTTAAATATCTAAAAATCCTCTTGACTGCTAAGAGATGTGATGTCTTAGGAGTAACTTGAAATCTAGCACATGCACATACTGCAAACATGATATCTGGTCTAGATGCAGTGAGATACATCAAAGACCCAATCATAGATCTATAGAGATGTACATCAACATCATCAGCATCTCCATCCTTGACCAAAGGTTTTTCCAAATCAACAGGAGTTGAAGCAGACTTCACATCAGAGTAGTTGAATTTCTTCAAAATTTCAGCTACATATTTATCCTGACTGATAAATATTCCATCTTCCTTCTGTTGTACTTGTAATCCTAGAAAGAAAGTTAGTTCTCCCATAGAACTCATCTGAAACTTATCTTTCATTAGCTTCTCAAAACCAGTACATAACTCCTTGTTTGTTGAGCCAAAGATAATGTCATCTCTTCATATACATGTAACAAGCAAAATATCTCCTTTTTTGCTTCTTGATAAATTATGTCTTGATCATCTACCCCTTTTAAACCCATTGCTCAAAAGATAGTTAGCAAAGTTTTATACCATGCTCTTGGGCTTGATGCAAAGCCATAAGATGCCTTGCCCACTTTGTAAACTTTGTCACCCACCCGCCACCCTTGGGATAGGTACAGATATCTTTTAAATCCTGGTGGGTTGAGTAACATAGACTTCTTCCCTCAATGGTTTCCAATAAGAAAACACTATTACATCCAATATATACAAAAAACCCATAAAAGAAGCAGAGCCAAAAACAATCTTATTGCCTCAATTTCCTTCCACAGAGCAAACAACTTCTTCATAAACAATACCTACTCTTGTCTATGACCCTGTGCAACAAACCTTGATTTTCCTAATCACAATTCCCATTTCATATTTCTTGTTTCTGAAGACCTATTTTGTACCAATGGCCTTCTTTCCATTAGGGAGATCCACCAGTATCCAAACTTGTTGAAGTTTGAATTGCAGAAGTTCTTCCTGCATTGCTTCTACCCAGGATGAATCAGATAGAGCTTTAGCAATGCTTGTTGGTTCAATCTGTGATAGGAAACAAGCATATAAACAAGTATTTAGGGTATCATGTGTTTTCTGCTCATACACATCACTGAGAAACCCTTGTTCAGAAGTAGGTTTTGACATTCTTCTTGTCTGAATAGTTGACTGCACTTCACCAATCACATTGTCAATTGGGTGATCTTTATGAATTCTTGTATTGGGAGTGGTTGGAACAATATAGGAATTTGTGATGTTCCCTAAATCAACTTCTGGTTCTCTTTCTTTGGACTAGCATACTAACTGATGGACCAACAGCATTAAGTTTAAGACTACCAGTATTAAACATCAGACTGTGCCAGTAATTAACTTGTTAACCTAATATCAATTAACATATTTATATTGCAACATCTTCAAACCTTTCTTGTTCAGCATTCTCATTATATAGACCAACATTAACCTTCTTTGAGCATCATCCAATAAGTTTTATGTTTCACCATTATCAACAACCTTTGTAGGTGAATCAAAGTACGAAGTACTTTCCAAATTGGCATCACAATTGCAATCTCGACATATTTCTACTGATGTACATTTCATAGTCATAAGAAACTTCCCTACAGTAACTAGAACATAGTCTTCATAGATTGTTTAGAGAATCAATATCAAACAGCCGATTTTGGACCATCCTTCTATCATAGGCTTTCTTCACTAAAACCCAATATCTAAGTTTTCTTCTACCTCTTGGTTTACGTTGTATATCCCTAAAAGCTTACTACACAAAGAATATCCATCAAAGAAACCTTCATCACTTTTGCCATCAAACTTGCTAAACAATCAAAGCTATTAAGATCACAGTAACATGACAACCCAATGGTCTCATAAAACTAAGAGCAAGTTAAAACCTCTAAAAGTTCCATAAGGGTGTCTTGTTATGAGGCTTGACTACTAAAACCCTGTTTTGTACATAACAAGCAGTAGAAACTGCTTCTGCCAAATATGGTAGGTAACTAAGAGTCACTAACATGTGCTAGCAACCTCAATGAGTGTCCTAATCACTCCTTTCAAGTCACACCATTTTGCTGAGGAGTCCTAGCTACACATATTCTCAATTAATACCTTTCTCTACAAAAATCTCCATTACATTGTTCTAAACTCTGTTTCCATTATCACTCTGATTATTTTCACTTCTTATCCAATATATCTATTAACTTTGATAAAGTTCTTAAGGATCTCACTGGTTTCATCCTTAGATGTTAAAAAGAAAACCCATGTAAATCTACTATAATCATCAGTGACTACTAAGCAATACTTCTTATGCATTAAGCTACTCACAAAGGTTGGACCAAACAAATCCATATGTAGCATAAACAAAGGCTTAGTAATTGGATTCAAAACTTGGACTTACAAGAAGCTTTGTGTTGCTTCCCTTTAAGACAAGCAACACAGGTTTGGTCATTTTCAAAACGTTTTGTAGGTAATCCTCTTACTAGATTATCCTTGACAAGCTTATTTATGTTTTTAAAATTTATATGACCAAGTCTTCTGTGCCAGAGCATTGATTCATCTAATTAGCCTTGCAATAAGACAAGTCAAACTTTCTTTAGGAACAATGTTCTTCATATCAAAATTGTACATATTGTCCTTTCTAGGGTATTTTAGAGAAGTATTCTGATTTTCATCAGGAAACTTAAAATTTGGAGATAAGACAAGACATTCAGTGTCTGTAAAAAGGACATAGTTCTTTTTGTCACACATCTGTGAGACACTAAAAAGATTGAATTTTAACTCATTAACAAAGTATACATCTTCAAAATCAAGATTATCAGTCTTAAAGAGTTTCCATAACGAGTAATTTACCAACCATATGCACCTCCTCCAAATGCAACATAACCTCCATCAAACTACTTGAAATCAGAGAGATAAGCTATGTTACATCATATGCCTTTAGCAACCACTGTCAACAAACCCTGTTATCATCACTTTGTGGCATTGGCCTTGCATAAAAGAAAAAGAAATTAGAATTCCTTTAGGGACCCAAGCCTTTACTGACTTTGTAATCTGCCTCGTTCATCAATGTAGTTGTGTCTTTAAAAGCAAGTGACGCACCAAAAAAATTTAGAAAAAAATTTGGGTAGGATCCTCCAAACCCAATATGCTAAGGACTTTACAGCATTAACCCCTTTTACCCTAACAACATTAACTTGTCCTGTATAAGACCTAGCAGTATTAACTACATAATGCCTTTCAGTATAATAGTGCCTCTTTGCTTCAAGCACAGATCTCTAGTTAATGTTGTTGCTTATAAAAAGGCTCTTAGCAGTTGATTATGCTTGTTTTGAAAAATTGTCTTTGATTAGCACTAGAACTTATGTGTTTGAGGTGAGCAGGATTAACTGGTCCTAACAGTAATAACAGGTGTGAGCCCAGTTTTTCATCAAAACGCATTTGGGAGACAATATTTCCTGAGTTACTAGGGTGTGTATTTTTGGCATCCACCCTATTGTAGTGTATCTCAATAAACTATCCTCTCCTTTGATGATGATGACAATTTAATCTGTCAAATGATAAAAACTTCACATATATAGCAAGCCTTGTTATACATCACAAAATCTTTTCCTAGTTGGTTGGACTTCTGTCCATTCTATTTCCTCTGATTCCCCCTATGAGATTGTGATATATATATTTTTGCATACCTAACTGACTTTTTAACTGGTTTTACATGATTTTCATGTTTTGTAAACTTTATCTTAGCAGCAGTAGGAATAACAGTTTTCTTTTCAGACTTAGGCTTAGACTTATCTTGTTCCTCATCATCTGACACCCAATCCTCAATAATTGGGGCACCATCATTCTTCCTAACTTTCTTAGGTTCTACTTCACTAACACTCTTACTAGTGTTAGGCCCATAGCCTTCAACAAAGCTACTTTTGTCCTGTGATACTTGTTCTTTTACCAAAGACTTATCAGAATTTTCCTTAGAATTATCTGATTCATTTTCACAAACAACATTAGACTCTTGCTTACTATTCTCAGGACCATAACCTTTGAATTCAGGCTCTTTGAATTCATCAAGACCAGAATAAGACAGATCTAGCTTGTTAGGTCTATTATAAATTAAAGGATGAGGTGGAGTAACTACACTATATCCCAAACCCTTTTTACTTTTGTCAGTTATCTGACTTCCTAATAACTGATCTAAGTCTTTTGAGGCCTTATCAAATTTCTCAATTTTAAAATCAATGCCATCTTTTTCTTGCTTAACTTTTTCAAACTCTGTTTTAAGCATATTAATTTCATATTGTTTGCATCCTACTTCTCTTTTAAGGACATCAACTTCTTCACTAAAAAGAACCTCATTCTTCCTATATGTGACAAGTTGTGCCTCAACAGTATCTAGTCCTCTTTTATAAGATATCCTTAAATTCAGTTTGATGTAGTTTAGCAAGCAAATCATCATACTGTTTCTTAAGTGTTTCATAGTTTTTCAGACAAGTTTTAGAGCAAGTTTTATCAGTGTATACCTTTGAGTCTAAAAATGCCATTAGAGCCATGTTTGTCTGAACTTGTTCTTCTGCCATGTCACTCCAATCAAAACCTACACCATCAATAGCCAACATTGCCTTTGAAGTGTCTTCATTATTTCCTTGCTTCCTGGTGTTGTCTTGATTTCTGAACTGACCTTCCTTGCTTCTTGGTGCTCTGCACTCCCTGGCAAAGTGTCCTAACTTATGACAGTTGTAACACTCCATCTTAGATTTATCATACCAGCAATATCATTACCATTTGAGTATTGGGTACATTTGTGGGTATTTGTTGAAGCGTAGATAAGTTTTGGTGGTTCCGAGAATGCCTAAACGTATTTTATCGTGAAACGTAAACATTTTACGTAACCAATAAAAATAAAATGAAAAAAGTTAATAATTATTCTCAAAATATTTAATTAACACTTGCTTGATATAAACATTTAATTGTTTGATGCCCTTTTACATTGAACGATAATTTTTAGCTTATGCGATTTAACTTAACGATTACGATTTAAAAGTAAACGCGTACAATACTAAAAATACATTGTGAATTTATTGACGATGTACAATGACCCTAAAACACGGGGTGTTATAGTCTTCCCCCGTTAAGTGAGCCTTGTCCTCAAGGCTTAAGACGCGGCACTTGACGACGGTGCGGTCTTTGTGAAGAGGTGTGGATATTTCTTCTGGAATTGATCTTCATGTTCCCAAGTGAACTCAGGACCTCTCCGGGAGTTCCATCGAACCTTGATTATTGGAATGCGGCTTCGCTTCAACTGTTTAACTTCTCGATCCATGATCTCTACAGGTTACTCGACAAACTGAAGCTTGTCATCAAAGTGAAGTCCATCCAACGGAACGGCTAATGGTTCGTCGGCATAGCACTTCTTCAAGTTGGATACATGAAACGTGTTATGAACCCTGCTCAGCTCTTGCGAAAGCTCAAGCTTGTAAGCAACGGATCCAACCTGTTCCAACACCTTGAAAGGTCTAACATATCTGGGGTTTAACTTCCCCTGTTTGCCAAAATGTACTACTCCTTTCCAAGGCAAAACTTTAAGCATAACTTTATCTCCAACTTGAAACTCCATTGGCTTACGCTTTAGATCGGTGTAACTCTTTTGTCTATCACGGGCGGCTTGCATTCTTTGTTTGATCTGGATGATCTTCTCGGTCATTTCTTGAACTATTTCTGGACCAGTGAGTTGAACTTCTCCAACCTCGGCCCAACAAACGGGTGAATGACACTTTCGACCATAAAGTGCTTCAAATGGTGCAGCCTTAATGCTAGCGTGATAGCTATTGTTATATGAGAACTCGACTAATGGCAAATGGTTAACCCAACCTTTTCCAAAGTCGATCGCACAGGCACGCAACATATCCTCGAGAGTTTAAATAGTCCTCTCGCTTTGTCTGTCAGTCTGCGGATGATATGCAGTGCTCATGTCCAAGTTAGTACCCAAAGCCTTCTGAAGTGACCTCCAGAAATTTGATGCGAACCTCGGGTCGCGATCACAAATGATTGAGACAGGGATTCCATGCCTTGTGGCCACTTCCTTTAGGTACATTCTTGCCAGTTTATCTAGGGGATCGGATTCCCTCATCGGTACAAAGATTGCGGACTTAGTGAGTCGGTCGACAATCACCCAAATGGTGTCGTAGCCTTGTGACGACTTAGGAAGCTTCGTGACAAAATCCATAGTGATATTGTCCCACTTCCATTGAGGGATATCAGGTTCTACCAACAATACTGATGGCCTTTGATGTTCTGCCTTGACCTTGGCACACGTTAGACATTTACTAACATAGGTAGCGATGTCGGCTTTCATATTCGGCCACCAATATAGCTTCTTCATGTCTTGATACATCTTGTCAGAACCCGGATGGATAGAATATTTTAACTTGTGGGACTCGTGCATGATCACAATCCTCAAATCGCCATAACATGGTAACCAACTCCTGCCATTTAGGCATAAAGTTCCATCTGCATGGGGTTCCAACTTTTCCGTTCTAACTTTCTCTGGATCTTTAGAATTTTCAACCAACATGCCTCAAACATCTTCGTTTTTGAGGTTCTCTGGTTTCCGTGCTTCAGTCTGAGCATCCAAAATTTGTTTGGGGAGATTCAAACCTATAGTCATGACTAAGGCTCGAACCCTTAATGGTGGCTCTCGTTCTTTCCTGCTCAAGGCGTCAGCGACGACATTTGCTTTCCCTAGGTGGTAACGAATCTCGCAATCGTAGTCACTAAGCAATTCCAACCAACGACGTTGTCTCATGTTCAATTCCTTCTGATCGAGGATGTGTTGTAAACTTTTGTGATCAGTGAACATAGTACACTTCGTTCCATATAGATAGTGCCTCCAAAGTTTCAGAGAAAACACTACCGATCCAAGTTCCAAATCATGAGTTGTATAGTTCTTCTCATGAATTTTTAATTGGCGTGCTGCATAAGAAATTACTTTCTCTCTTTGTATTAATACATCACCCAATCCCTTAGGCGACGCATCGCAATAGACTACAAAATCTTCGCTTCCCTCAAGTAAAGCCAAAATTAGAGCACTGCACAACTTTTGCTTTAATAACTGGAAAGTGGCTTCCAGCTTGTCTCCCCAATCGAACTTAACTCCTTTATGAGTAAGCTTGGTCATTGACTTGGCAATCTTTGAAAATCCTTCGATGAATCTTCGGTAATACACAACAAGACCTAAGAATTGGCGAATCTCCGTTGGCGTCTTAGGGGATTCCCAGTCCTTTATGGATTCAATTTTGGCGGGGTCTACATGAATGCCTTGACTATCAATCACGTGGCTGAGAAATTGTACCTTTGGAATTTAAAATTCACATTTAGAGAACTTAGCATACAACTTCTCTTTCTTAAGCAATTCCAAAACTGCCTTAAGATGTTCTTCATGTTCCTTCTTGTTCTTGGAGTAGATAAGGATATAAAGACAATCAAAAATTTATCTAAAAATGTCTTGCACACGTGGTTCATGAGGTCCATAAATACTGCTGGTGCGTTCGTCAAGCCAAACGGCATAGCTTGGAACTCGTAATGACCATACCGAGTTCGGAATGCCGTTTTTGGAATATCCTCTTCCCGTACTCGAAGCTGGTGATAACTTGATCACAGGTCTATCTTAGACTAAACACTAGATCCTTGTAATTGATTAAACAAATCGTCAATCCTTGGGAGTGGATAACGATTCTTCACTGTCAGCTTGTTCAGTTCCCGATAGTCGATGCACATTCGAAATAACCCATCCTTCTTTTTGACAAACAAGACCGGAGCTCCACAAGGTAAGGAACTGGGTCTTATAAAGCCCTTGTCAGATAGTTCTTTTAGTTGCTCTGAAAACTCTTTCATTTCAGAAGGCGCCAATCGATAAGGTGCCCGTGCTATAGGTGCAGCACCAGGTATAAGATCGATTTGAAATTTCACTTGTTGAGTCAGAGGAAGACCCGGAAAGTCCTCACAGAAGACATCAAGAAAATCCTAAACTATCGGTACGTCCTCAAGTCGCTTCTTCTCTGACTTGTCTTCCGTCTCCTTTGTAGTAACGTTTGCTAAAAAGATTGGACATCCTTTTAGCATGTATTCTTGTATTTTGGTGTACGAGATAATGTGCAGACGAGCCTCGTTTCCCTGGTTGCTTCCATCACCATGAACGATTAGAGTTTCATTTCCTCAAGGGATACAAACGATCTTCTCGACACACACAATGATTGCTTGGTACTTTACCAACTAATCCCTACCAATTATAGCATCGAAACTACCAAGTTCTACGGGCATTAAGTCTATTTTGAATGGGTGGTTCAGGATGTTTAATGTACAACCCGTAAGGATAGTGTTCAACCCAATTATTCTCCCATCGGCTTGTTCAACGTCATAATAGTAATCTAATGCAGTTGGCGTGATATCATTTTGGGGGCTAAATGCAGTAGACACAAAACTCCTATCAGCACCAGTATCGAATAAGATAGAAGCATAGCGGTTGTTTAGAAGGAACGTACCCGTCACGACGTTGGAGTCTGGGTTTGTCCCTGCATGGCCTACCGCATACACTTTGGCTGAAGCATTGACATTTCCAGCTGGGTTGCCTCGATTGTTGTTGTTCTTTAGTTTTGGACATTCCCTCTTAAAATGTCCTTGGGCACCACATTCATAGCAAGTAGGCTTCTGACCTGTCCCAGTTCCCCTTTGGTTATTAGTAGTGTTGGCATTAGCAGGACTCCTACAATCACGGACCAGATGGCCAACTCGATTGCACTTGTAGCATTTAGGAGCACACGGACCATCATGGTAATAATTTCACTTAGGGCATAGGGTTTTAGATCCCCCATATTGTTTCTTTTCACCAGTCCCTGTAGTATAAGCCCTGCCAGTGTTCTACCTCTTGTTCTGTTATTGTTGGTTTTGAGTGTTCCTTGAGGTGTCCTCAAACTTCCTTTTACTCTTTATCTGGCATTCAGCAAAAGTGCGAATTTTCTTATCCATTAGCTCGGTTGCGATTTCAATTGCATCTTGCATTGTCTTTGGTTTAGACGCCACTACACTCCCATGAATCATGTCGGGAAGACCACCGACATATTTTTCAATTTTATCAGATTCTTTGGGAAACATCCTCCCGCACAACAAAGCCAATTCCTGAAAGCGTTGGGTATAACTTGTCAAGTCAGTACCCTTCACCTTCAGATCCCAAATCTCCATTTACAGTTTCTTGATTTCATTTCGAGGACAGTATTTGTTAGTCATCATTTTCATGAGTGTTTTCCAAGGCATACCGTAAGCGGCATCATGACCAACTGTCTTAACATGAGTGTTCCACCATGTTAAAGAAACTGAATAGAGAGTGCAAGTAGAAAACTTGACTTGATTCTCAACTGTACAATTACTGATGTGGAAAATAGACTCCATTCTTTCAAACCATTGAGATAGACCGGCAACTCCTTCCGTGCCTTTGAAGTTTAATGGTTGACATTTGAGAAAGTCAGTGTAAGTACATTCACGGGCAGTTCGTTCTGTCCTTCTAACACCCGTTCCCGAATTATGGCTATCATTGCCATTCGTATTTCTGTCAGCATCACGTGCTGCCAAAGCGGCAGTAACGCCTTGGTCAATCATTGCCTGAAGCTGGGCATTAGTGACAGATGTGGTGTTGGTTGTTTCTGGGGCTGTGTTTGACCTCGTGGCTCTTTTTGGTGCCATTTTCTTCAATCACAAGAAAATATAATACCCGTTAGATTTCGAAAAATCATAACCATGACATGACATATACACAATAAGTAAAGAGAGATCACAACACACAGTGAGATATACAACTGAATTGAAGTTAACAATGGTGTAACTAAATCGACATTCATTCATAATAAATTCGATTACAGACATGACATAATACCACCATTCCATATATAATTGGAAAACATACATGATTGGTTCAAATACAAAATGGTCACAACGATTAGGTTACAAGATAAAATATACAACCTAAAGCCATACTAGCCGAGAGTTACCCGTAATACTTAGTAGGCTGTACAAAATAACTAGCCATAACATGATATATGAACTGCTATCAGCCTCTTCTGGTGCATCTGGCTGTGCAGGACCTTTAGCGGGTCTCTGCTGCCTCTCAAACTCTGTCATCTGGGTCTGAAGTCTCTTTAGCAGCTTTAGTGCCTCAATGAACTGTGCCTGTCTCATGTGGTCCGCTGCCAGCAACTCTGTAATCATCGCCTGTCTCCTGCGGTCCGTTGCCTGCAACTCTGTAATCACTGCCTGCTGACCCAATATAGTAGTACGCAGTGACATAGCCTCTGAACGTGCAAGATCACTAGCTTCCATGGATCGTCCCCAATCCTCTCGAGACATCCTAGCCTCTCTCTCCATCAGTAAACCAGTATGAGCATGTGCACGCCTATCCCTATACAGCATGTTGAGCCGACCAGCCATCAAGTATCGCTCAGTCTGCTCATCATCCAACCTCATATAGATCTCGTTTATGTCTTGCCTAACCCTAGTGGAAAACTCTGTCATTTGTCAACCCAACTCTGTCTCATCAGTAGCTGGTGCCGCTGGCATGTCCTTAAGCATCTCACCCCATGTTTTCGTAATCCCATAACCAACATATCTCTCTGGATCAAGCCTCATCTCCCTATCCATGGTGGTAACAAAACCATTGTCTGCTCTAGAACCTCCAGTTGGTCTAGCGGCAGTAGCAGACGAGCTCTCTCTGATCTCATACCTAGGACCAAGAGTAATACCTAACCTGTTTCGAGGCGGTAAGGTAACCTCGAGTCTGTCCTCTCTACGATTAGTAGAGGGTAGTAGAAAAGATGGTGATGAAGTAGGTAGCGGTATGGGTAAGAGTGGTGGTGTCCCTGATGGAGGTCTATTCGCTCTGGTATGGGAGAGTATGATATGTGGCGGTGGTGAATAGGAAGTAGACGGTGCCTCGGCTCTCAGCCAGATCATGGAAGCTCTGTATCCCAATGGATAAATAGGACTAGTAGGTGGTGGAGATGATACAGGTAATGGTGATAGTATCGGGGGTAGTGGTGGAGAAGGAATCTGAGGCAGTGGTGATGACCACGGGGAAAGTAGTGATGGTGGTGGAGTAGGTATAACAAGGAGTCTTGCAACCTCCGTATCAGACCAAAATGATGTAGGTGGCTCATCTCGGATCAATATCCTAGCAGTAACCCAGTATGCCGGATGTGGTGGTGGTGTGGCCACCGACTCGTCGGTCTCAAACGGCTCAGTCTCCTCAGCAGATAGGGCATGATCAACAACTAGTAAAGCAATAACTGTAGAGTCGGCAGGAGCTGGGTGCTCCTCCTCCTCCTCATCCTCCTTAATATCAACATCATCATCATCGTCATCATCAGATGACTCATCCTCATCATCGCCATTGTCTCCTCCGTCGGCAGGATAATCAGCAGGATCCTCCTCAGGGTCCTCATCATCATCCTCCTCCGGATCCTCCTCAGGATCCGACTCAGGAACATAGCCTAGTGAATCAGCGATAGGTGAGACAGCAGCAGGTAGGGGCTGCTCCTCAGCTGGGAGTACTGATGGGTAAAAGAATACACTATATATAATATAATATTTCAACAAGAGCAATTAAGAAAATTCCCTAAGGAAAATTCACTCTTTAAAATATATATATATATATATAATATATAATATACGTATCTTTACCGGGAAGTATGATTTCCCGAGTCGTTTTCCCAATGATTTGAGAAATTGAAACCTCGCTTGATATTGGATATTGATTTGAATGAGTTCAAATCTTGATTGGGTTGTCTATAACTACTAAATAAAACAAGCAATTAAAAACAATTAACACACTTAACAAATATCGGGAAATAAATTAAACGCGACAATTAAGCAAGTAAACTAAATTTTACCCCTAAAAATGTAAACTAAAATTCTAAACCTAAGATAAGACAAAAGAAAATTTTAGGAAAAAGAAAAACATTTTTTTTTGGTTATTTTTGAATTTAATATTTAATTAAAAACTATTTAATCCTAAAAATAAAAAAAAATTGAAATTAATTGAAATTATATTTTTCCTAAGAAAAATAAGTAAAAAGAAAATTTTAGAAAAAGGAATGAAATATGGGTTGGGGGTGGTACTTAATAGATCAATAAAATGGATTTAACAATTGTTTTGTTACAAAAGGGCCCGAAGCTTCACTTTTTCACTTGTTCAAAATACAAAGATTTCTAGCCCATAACAGATATACAAAATGTAATGCGACAAAATCTTTAATGCAAGACAGCCAAATCAAAACCACCAATGTATCCCCTTGCAACCTCGTGCCTATATTGATCCCCAGAAAAACTATTGCTTAAAACGTCAAACATATTGTTGAGTGAATGTCACATTAAGGTATTATAAAATGTATAAGTGTAGGAACCGCGATATTGTTCCCCACATCATGCAACAGATGCAAACATCATAAAATGTAATCACGTTTTCCTAAGCTCATGACACTGAAGCTCCGACCATTTTATGTAATGCAATATAAATGCCTACATTGCCCATGATGATGTTCTAACCTGCAACATCCTATGTCCGACATGGTATACGTTCGTTGTCTAGCAAACTGGCACAGTGAGCATGACTATATACCTGAACGGGGATGTCAATCCCAAATATATTCAATTTATTACATTCCGGGCCTTCACAACAGTAATCTGACGTTCTATGATTATGGGCTTAAATTGGTTTATAGCTACTTACAAACACGGTAATCAATAAAATAGTACTTGCGTCCAATTTGTAAAACATGCATATGCTTCTCACCCCAAAACTTGTAAATCATTATAAATGTAAAACGTGGGGCTATGAACTTACCTCGAGTGAATAGAACAATCAACAATGTATATCACAACAGATAATGTGTCACGTAAACGTCTGAATGCAACCTAAATAATTATAGGCCGTATAAGAAAATGCCAAGCGTACATATGAATATGAATTACACAATGCAATGCCACACATATATACTTGTAGTGAGGTGTTGAACATAGATTTATATGTTGTTATAAAGTATCCTTAAAGTTTTATTTGTCTATTTTCCTTTTGTAAATAACATGTTGAGAATCTTTTAAGCTCATCTAGGATCAGTTTTACAGATAATATTGAATCACGCAGCAGAATAATAAGAAAGCAATATTATCAAACAAGGTTTTGTTATTGAACATTCCACCTTTACCCCAAACACTATAATTTGGGATTACTAACTAATAAACTAACTATTTTGTGGGACGTGTAAACCAACTCAAACAACATGTTTTCTATCTATGATGCACACACACACACACCTTTTCTAGACGACTCTTATTAGAGAGCTCTATATTTCTGGATATATTTTTCTAAATGCCTGGACCTCCTTTTATAGGATAAGGAGTCCTAGGCTTACAAGGAAACTAATTAATATATTAATGAGAGAATCAATAAATTATTCAACATTATCTTCTCATTAATATTCATTCTTATCTTATTTTGACCAAATCTTTATTTTCTTCTACATCTTGTAGATCTTCATGATGACAATTTTGGTCCTTCTTGTTTCCATCTTGTTTCATTGTTTTATTCACTTTGTCTCATCAAATCAAGAATCCCAACAATCTTCCCCTATTTGATGATGGCAAAACAAACAAAGTCTCGTACGAACTTCATCATAAAGCCAAAGCTTCCCCTGAAGTTGAGATGTAATCATCTCCCTGAATGAAACAAAATCTTTAATGCTTCCCCTTGACTTAAGATAAGAATTAGAATCCTTGAACATGTCACCACACATAATAAGCTGCAAATCAATAAACCTGTAATCTTCTTTCCCTTTTTGTAATCATCTAATAAGGGTCTTCTTGTAGAAATGTAACTTGGATCATAATAGCTACAAATCATATACTACACTACCAATCCATCCTTCTAATGACTCAAAGTACCCTCCATGAAGCATAATACTAAAAATGACTCTGAGCAGTAGAAATATAAACTGGGAGTAGTAATAAATGACTAATAGTAGTAACGAAACACTTTTCCTCAAGTGGTGCATATATATGGCTAAACATGTTATCAATAAGCTTCCCCTGAAAAATATGTTAACCATCACTTGAATCTCGAACTATGTAGGCTCTATGTAATGATCACTGATGAAGAAAACTGAGTATAATGAATTTGATGAAGAAGTAGAATATCCCAAACTTGTGTCTTATGTCTTGTACTATCCACGTGATAAAGAAACTCACCCTTCTTCTCCGAGAGTAGACTTCAATCTCTTGACAAAATCCTCAACTATATGAGACACTGAGCACAATAACGTAACTCCTTTAAGTGATAGCAAAACCGTCATTGCTAGATATGTCAAGTCTTCGTCACATCATTAAAAGTACGAACAAGTTATCATTAAACGTTGTAATCCGTTTAAGATAAAATAAGAACACGCACCTGTGAAACTCAACTACAACATCAAATAAGTGATAATCAATCGTCTTCGTAATCACCTATTCAATAAATCTCCAAAACGAGCCTATGTAATCATTTAAGAACCAAAAATCTTATGTTTGTCCAAGAACCATCTGAACAAACTAATAATCAACCTCAAATAAGTGATAAACAATCTTCTTCGTAATCAATTAATCCAATAAATACGAGCCTTTAATTCAGTTAAGAACCAAAAACCAAAAATCTTATGTGTGTGTTATCCGATATCTGTCAAAGCTAGCAGTACTAACTTCTTTTATCGGACAAGGCTAGCAGTTGTAATTGCTTCTAGCAGTACTAACTTCCTTTAACCCAAACAGTATTAACATAGGAAGCAGTATTAACTTTATTGAACCCGAGCAGTATTAACTGCTTAAATTCAATAGCAGTATTAATATCATGAAGCAGTATTAACTTTTTAATCCCAAGCAGTAGTAACTAACTGCTTTTACCACAAGCAGTAGTAACTGCTTTTTAACGCTAGCAGTATTAACCAACAATAATAACAGTAGTAACTGCTTTTATACCTTAGCAGTATTAACTCATGACTTACTACTGTTCTTCCATACTAGGCAGCACAAAGTACATTAGCAGCATTAACCATCCTTGACAGCATTAAGTATGTACTTGAGCCCTAGCAGCATTAACTGAGTCGAGCAGCACTAATTTAAACAAACAGCAGAAACTATATCCAAGCAGCATTAATCTTCTTTAACAACATTAACTTTGTATACAAATCCAACAGTAGTAACTGCTAACCCTAGCAGTAGTAACCATCCTATTACCAGTTGTATACCAGCTGATCTAGATCATTGCCTTGAAAGTTTCCATGTCTTTTGATTTAAGCACGATAATGATCAAGAATAATATTAACATCCTTCTCTTCCAAATCATGACCACCATAGATACCATTAGTGCAAACCCCAACTTTATACAATCAAGGCTTATCAAGAAAACCCTAAAAGAGTTTGAATGAATTCATACCAAGCTGTCTATACATGACATCAGATCCGAAAAAAATATACAAACCCTAATTGTCTAGGGTTTGATTAGTTAGAGCACAACGGATCAAAAAGAAACCCAAACAAATAGTAACAAAGCTTACCAATAGTATTGCATACCTAAACAGGTTGAGAGGACGATTATAAGCATCATTATAGCACTGAATCTTCAAAACCCCATAAAATTTTCACCACACGATTTCTTGAAAATTAGGGTTTTTAGGGTTTCTTCAAAAACCTTGTAGATCCTAGATCAAGAGCCACGAGGCTCTGATACCACATGTTGAGAATCTTTTAAGCTCATCTAGGATTAGTTTACAGATAATATTGAATCACACAACGGAATAATAAGAAAGCAATATTATCAAACAAGGTTTTATTATTGAACATTCCACCTTTACCTCAAACACTATAATTTGGGATTACTAACTAATAAACTAACTATTTTATGGGACGTGTAAACCCACTTAAACAATATGTTTTCTATCTATGATGCACACACACCTTTGCAAGACAACTCTCATTAGAAAGCTCTATGTTTTTGGATATATTTTTCTAAATGCCTGGACCTCTTTTTATAGGATAAGGAGTCCTAGGCTTACAAGGAAACTAATTAATATATTAATGAGAGAATCAATAAATTATTCAACATTATCTTCTCATTAATATTCATTCTTATCTTATTTTGACCAAATCTTTATTTTCTTCTACATCTTATAGATCTTCATGATGACAATTTTGGTCCTTCTTGTTTCCATCTTGTTTCATTCTTTTATTCACTTTGTCTCATCAAATCAAGAATCCTAACATAACATCGTACTATCGTTCGGGCTATCATAATATAGAGGTCATGTAGTCAATACGACACCCCGAAGAGGCCTCAAATCATTATGAAACTCCCTAGTAATATAGAACTTGGTATATATAAGTTATATGTAAAAATCATAAAGAAAAGGGTTTTGGATACATAACCATAAAAGTAAATTAAAAACTAGTTTTATGTAGTTATAAATCCAACTTAAAAACACGCGTATCTAACTCGTTATAAGGCCGTTTTTCTTGGGGAAACTCTCTAAACCAAGCTAAAAATGTCTACTTTCATTATTTCAAATCCTTTATTCCATTTCATAAGTTTTAGATGTTGGTTTAAGCAAAAACACTTTCGGACCTGCTCAAAGCAGTTTTTAAGAACTTGAGTCGTAAATTGGCTATAACTCTTTTGTTTTCCTTTAAAATAAAGTGTTTTCGGAGTCTATGATTATCTAATATGAGTCTAGTTTTCAAATATGTAAGCCACTTGACTCACTTTGTTACCAATAAAAGTTATACTCAAAATGGTTCATAAGAGTCACTGTTGTCCCTAGACAGCTGGTTTGCCTCCCAAAAAGGGCCATATCTCCCTTGTTTCTTATCGAAACATGTTGGTTCAAGTATCAGATTTTAAGTCAAATATTTCTCTAAATATACTTCAACTGGACCAAATGCCCAAAACGCACCTAACCTAGTGGTTTTTACAAAATAAATTTGGTGTGCAGAATCATTTTGTCCGATTTTTAGTAACTTTTCTTTGAGTGACTTACTAGCCATTAGAAATGATCTTTAAAAATTCCCAACACATTCAGAGAACAATCACAAGACATATATTTATATGACTTAGAAACATCTAGGGCCAAAAATATGTCTACATATGTTTTATAAATTCAAACTTAAGCATGATATTCGAAATCAGATTCTGAGTTTTAAGCAACAAGCTTTTCATTAACTTTTTCAACACCACAAGTATATAATTCCTAATACGAACATGGAATGCATATATATATATATGAAATACAAGTATAAAGATATTGTGTTAACCTTATGTGATGATGATATGAACACAACAAGAGAGCAAATGAGTTTGATTTTTAGATAATGAAATGTGTTGAATGATTTCTATAAGTCTTGCACTTTATGAATAACACAAATATCTCCTAGAAAAGGTCTTACAAAGTGTAAGAGAAGTGAGGGGGGGGCATGGGTTGCTAAGAGATTGGCATAGAGCATTAGAGTGTGTAAGTAAACTAGTAAGACTAGTTGGTAAGACTTTGAATTGTTGGTTGCTTCCTAAAGTATATAACACATGTTAATAATAAGTCAACTATCATCCTTGTGTTTTATCTATACATATCCGGCTATAGAGGCATATGTATAAGATATCTTTGTAATTTTTGAGTATTGGGTACATTTGTGGGTATTTGTTGAAGCGTAGATAAGTTTTGGTGGTTCCGGGAATGCCTAAACGTATTTTATCGTGAAACGTAAACACTTTACGTAACCAATAAAAATAAAATGAACAAAGTTAATAATTATTCTCAAAATAATTATTTAACACTTGCTTGATGTAAACATTTAATTGTTTGATGCCCGTTTACATTGAACGATAATTTTTAGCTTATGCGATTTAATTTAACGATCACAATTTAAAAGTAAACGCGTACAATACTAAAAATACATAGTGAATTTATTGACGACGTACAATGACCCTAAAACACGGGGTGTTATAGTATAAGTATGTATTATCGAGGAATGAGATTGATATGATTGTGGAGTTAAGTCGTCAACCATCACACCACTAAATTGTTTTGGGTAATTGTACAACGCGTCTAAACTCTATGCATCAAACATGAAGATAGTTTTGGAATTGGATGATTAAATTGAGACATTAACTGGACTAGGTCGTGTGCGGGCGTCGTTGCATTTGCTTGCGTGATTGAGATTGGGTAGCTAAAGACTTGCTTGAGGTGAGTTCTCGTAGCCCCACTTTTTACTAGTTTTTTTGTTGGGGGAAAATGATACTCAAATGTGTTTTGAAATGTTTTGAATTGATCTGTGTGAAATGTGGTTTTGTTTTTAGGACAAGATATGTACTTATGACTGCTATTTGAATATTATGTGATGCATGATTGTTTGGATCGGATGGGTACGCCTACCCAGTATTTGTGATATTATTGGATCGGATGGGTACGCCTACCTAGTATTTGTGATATTATTAGATTGGATGGGTACGCCTACCCAGTATTTGTGATATTATTGGATCAGATGGGTACGCCTACCCAGTATTTGTGTGATTATTGGTGCGGATGGGTACGCCTACCTAGGTTTGTATGTGGTCCTGCCCTAATTTTAGTGCTCTAGCTGGTAGGCCCTTTACATGCGTAAGTGACATATGGTTATTGATTAGTGGTGATGCTAAGGTTGTTTGCATATATTCACTGTCATATAGCACTATTGTGCGTTGTTGAAATATTGGCACAACTTTTGGGTTTAAGATCAAACCTACGAGCTTACCAACATTATTGTTGACATTTTCGAGTATCATTTTCAGGTGAAGTAAAAGAAGAGTAGTTTGGTGATTGATAGCAGACTTAGAAGTATCTCGTGTGGAATTTCGTTTGAAGTCTTGCTTGCTTATTGCTTGATTCTAGTTTTGGATGTTTTAGATTAAGTTTGGATTATGGTCCCCTGTGCGGGCATATGAATAACTATAAGAGATTGTGGATTTTAGTTGTGATTGGGACATTACTTGAGTTTGTTCAAGGTTGATGGTCTTTATAGCACTTGGAGTTTATGCAATGTAGTTTTCTCTATTTTGTATCTTGTGTTATGATTGATCATTATGTTGCATTCTCGAGTTTCTGCCATTGTTGTGGTGTGACAGATTGGTTATCAGAGCCAAGGTTATAGAGAACTAGGTGGTTTGGCCTAGACTATAACCTAAGATCCGTTGTTTAGTTGCGTATAGGATCTATGTGCTCGGTGTTCCGCTTCTGTGTGCCTTTGTGTGTTTGCGGCTTGGTACCTTAGTTATGTCAATCATTGAAATGGGTAGACTCAATATTGAATATGAATGGGAAAGGATACGAATATAAATACGATTGCCAACATAGTTATAAGCGTATCACAACTCACTCATACTTGATAATGTTGTTCACACAAATCGATGTTGACACCATAGGGTGGAGTTACGTGTATATCTGGTTATATATAGTAAGATTCCCACTTACCTAACGTTGCCTATGTTCTCCCTCGTGTGGATAATGCCGCCAAGGGTGATGACCCGAAGTGTTGGCCGGCCTGCTGCCGAATCACTAGGAGAGGGAACGGGTGAACGGGTTGGTAGAGGTGGAAGGGGTAGAAGACCTAGGGAAGGTAATGATGAGCATATTGAGGATTTGAATGGTCAAGGAAATGACCAGGGTTTAGGAGCTAATAGAGGTGTAGAGGGAGTCAATGGGAATGTAGAGGGAGTCAATGGGGGTGCACCCGACTTCTCAACGATCATTGCCCAACAATTGCAGAACCTCTTACCCACCATGTTGGCTCAGGTTAGTAACCGAGAGAATGTTGGAAATCAAAATGGTAATGTGGTTAATGAGAACGTTCAAGAGAACGTTGGGAATGTGATAATGAATGGCACCGGGTAGGTTGTTCATATAAGGAGTTCTTAGCTTGTAACCCTAAGGAATATGATGGTAAGGGAGGTGCTGTAGTTCTTATTCGTTAGATTAAGAAAATGGAGTTTGTGCATGATATGAGTGGTTGTAGTATTGACCCAAAAGTGAAATACACTGCTGGTTCATTTGTGGGTAAGGCTTTAACGTGGTGGAACTCTCAGATTCGCACGCTAAGCCGGGAAGTTGCTGTTAGTATGTCATGGAATGACTTTAAGTTTATGATGATACAAGAGTTTTGTCCTAGTCATGAGATGCAAAAGTTGGAATCTGAGTTGTGGAATCACGTCATGGTCAGGGCTGGCCATGCTGCGTATACTGATAGGTTTCATGAGTTGGCGAGGCTAGTTCCTCATTTGGTAACTCCTGAGAGTAGGATGATTGAAAGGTATGTGTATGGCCTTGCTCTACAAATCCGTGGGATGGTGGCAGCAACGGAGCCAAAGACTATACAAAAGGTAGTGCAGATTTCTGGTGCACTGACCGATGAGGCTGTGAGAAATAGATCAATTAAGAAAGTTGAGAAAAGAGGAAATGTGGGGGAACCTAGTAAACCCTATAGGAAGAGAGAATATGGGTGCTTGGCCCAAGTGTACCACCAGTAACTCCTACCATGCACCCGGTTTGCCTTGTCGCATATGCTTCAACTGTAATCGGTCAGGTCATTTGGCAAGGGATTGTAGAGGTGTGCCGAGGAATGTGAATCCTGTCAATGCTAGAAACCCAACTGTTAGGGCATGTTATGAGTGTGGTAGTACCAACTATGTCAGGCCAGCTTGTCCTAAATTGAATAGGGCACGAGGCCCGAAAGAAAATCATCCAAATCAAGTTGCTGCTAATAACGGGGGTCGGGGTCGTGGAAACCAAGGGAACCAGGATAGGGGTAGGGCATTCATGTTGGGAGCAGAGGAAGCTCGCCAGGATCCGAACATTGTGACGGGTACGTTTACTTTAAACAATCATTTTGCCACTACCTTATTTGACTCTGGTGCCGACTATAGTTTTGTTTCCATTACCTTCATACCTTTGTTAGGCTTAGAGCATCATAGTTTTGATTGTAGCATGGTTCCGGGTTTGGAATATGCGGTGTACAATAGTGACCATAACGAGCATCGTTCCCGCAAAAATCACACAAGATTATTTTTTTTTTGGTAAAAGGGAAAGCATCCCCGGTAAAATATATTATACCAAAAAAATAGTTTAGAACAATGGAATGTGGCTGAAGTACCACATTAACCTCAAGCTAAGCTTGAACAACCTCTAAAGCAACTTAGGACATGCCCCAAGAAAAGCTAAACAACATATACACTAACAATAGATCCAATAGGAAAAAACCACTTTATCCTACATAAGATAATAAACGTAGCCTGCTGCCACACCACCAAATAGGACGTATTCCACATTACACCAAAGTAGGAGAATGTCTCACAAGCGAACAAGGCAACTTCCAAATATGAGCTAGCATCTGAACATTAGGCGTCTTTTTAAAAGAGCAAGTCAATAGTTTAAGACGAACATTAGACTTAATAAGCTCCAGGATCTTGTCCTTCGACCTCTTCTTCTTCTTAAAGATTCGATAATTCCGCTCTTGCCAAAAGAAGTAACACGTAGCAGAGAAAACAAGCTTGCAAACAACACTTCGAATTGACTTCATCTTCGCCACGGGAATAAGGAATGCCACAATATCATCCAGGGCTGACGGAACATTTGGGATACATAATAACGGCTTCAAGTTATCCCAAACCCATGAAGAAAACTGGCAACCAAAAAATAAATGATCATGCGAATCTGGTTGGACTTCACAAAGAGGACACACAAGCTGGTTCATGTAATGATTGTTACATAAATCCCATGGTCTTAAAAGATCATGAGTCTTGAGTTTCCTTTTAATTACTAACCATAGATGAATAGCATAACGAGGAATATGGTGTGAAAACCATACCACATGAAACCAATCCACCTCTATACTCCTCGGACGAATAGAGTCCCACACCGCAGCCACCGAGAAATCGACATCCAAATTATCCATATTACATAAAGTAATACGATCAGGAAGGTCATTTAAATTTGGAGCCACGACATTAGTCAATAAAGGATATTTAGCATACCAATCTAACGGCCAACTCCAAGTACCTGAGTCACAAATATCCTTTACTTTAGCATTCAAGTGGAATCCCGCTGAGTATATGTCACGATTAGAGACAATTTTTGATAATGGGCCAACCGAACTCCAATGATCATGCCAAGCAAACGTCAAGTTACCATTACCAATATGAGAACGAAACAAAGGCCTTACAAGTTGACGAACATGCAAGATTTTACGCCAACCCCACGACATATTACCACGAATAGGAATGTCCCAAAAAGAACGCCCATTAAGTTTATAAACGTGGATCCATTTTACCCAAAGCGACTCCTTTCCGGATAGGAGACTCCAAATATGCGAAGAAACAAGAGCTTTATTAAAAATATCCAACCTACGAATACCAAGACCACCTTCCTTCTTCGGCAAACACACAACCTCCCAAGCAACCTTAGCCTTACCTCTTTTCATCTCACCTTGACACCATAAGAACCCCCTCATAAGTTGTTCCAATTCAATAATAAGACTAGAAGGAAGGATAAATACCGAAGCCCAATACACATGCATAGAGCTAAGAACCGAGCGAACAAGTTGAGCTCTCCCGGCAAAGGAAAGAAACTTATTCTTCCAATCACAAATTCTCCTTTTAACCCTCTCCATTAATTCAGCACAATCACGGTATACTAGCCGAGAAGGAACAAGAGGCACCCCTAAATATTTAACCGGAAGATTACCCTCTTCAAAAGGAAGAATGTTCAGGATACAATCTTACCAATAAGTAAGAACATACAGAAAAACGCAGTACTCAGCGCTTAGGAGACTAGGAGTCGGACCCGAGGCTAGTCCTTAAACTCTTGTAAAGAATCCATCATAACACGGGGTAGCCGACTCCACATCCACCAGGTCAAACAAAAACAGGTCATCAGCAAAACATAAATTCATGATATTTAATTTCGAGCAATACCGATGATAGGTAAAATTATTAGTAGCACGTGCCCGTCGATGAAGCATAAGAGTAAGAACCTCCATAACAAGGGTAAACAAATAAGGAGACAAAGGATCACCTTGACGAAGCCCACGTTTTCCTTTAAAATATCCATGAAGCGATCCATTGATACTAATAGAGAAAGACGTAGAAGATACACATTCCATAATCCCAATCCAATCTCTAAGGATGGAAATCCAAAACAACCAAAACCCGCATGCAAGAAAGACCATCAAACCGAGCATAAGCCTTTTGAATATCAACCTTGAAAGCACATCTAGGAACACCTCTATCCAAGTGATAATTATGCATAAGCTCCTTTTTGAGTCAAAAGAATATTATCCGATATACGTCTACCCGGAACAAAAGCCGATTGGTTTATATTAACTAAATCCTGTAAGGCACCTTTCATACGGTTGGAAATAATACTGCTAATACACTTAAATAGCACATTGCAGCAAGAGATAGGGCGAAAATCATTAATATCACATAGGATAAGTTACTTTGGGATTAAGGCAATAATAGTATGATTAAGTTCCTTAAGGAGAATGCCATTAGTAAAAAACTCCTTAACCGCTTTAGACACATCAGGCCCGACAATATCCCAAGCTTCCTTGAAAAAGGCAGCAGAATATCCATCCGGCCCCGGGGCCTTGTTGTCACCCATAGAAAACATAGCATTTCGAATCTCATGATTTGTAACATCACGAATCATATGGCTAGCAGAACCATCAGAGAGAGTGTTACAAAACAGATCATTCATGTCAAATAATGGAGTAGTACCTTGTTGACCTAGAAATGCAGTATAATGATCAACAAACGCCAAGGGAACCTGATCACCATCAATACATAGACCTTGAGAATTAGTGATACTATCGATCCGATTCCTAGAAGCTTGACTCTTCACAACTTTATGAAAATAGGCGGTATTAGCGTCCCCTAACTTCAGCCACTCTATCTTTCTCCATTGAGAAAGAAATTTTCTTCCACCAAACAGCATCGTAAAACGCTTAAAGATACACCGCTTCCCTCTCACTAACACGATAATTACTAGGATCAGAATCAAGGGTTTTTTGGACTTCATCAAGCTCGTGACGCAACTTAACAACATTATTATGAATATTACCTTGATCATATAGTAATTTGCGGAGAGGTTTCTTGAGAGCTTTAAGGCGTTTAACAATCTTGAACATCCAAAACTAGCTCTCATTAAACATCCATCCATGAGACACAATCTAACTTAAACCGAGGGTTATGAGCAAATATGTGAACTTAAACGGACGTGGCTTATGAGCAGCAATCATAGGGATGCGTAGCACAGCCGGAGTATGATCTGAAATTCTATACGGCTGAAAGTAAGCACTGGAACCTACAAAAGCATCATAGAAATCAGAATTCGCCATTATTCTATCAATTTTCTTCAGAATTCCTTCTCCACCCTTAGGTTTTTGATTCCACGTATATCTCAGCCCCCGTACATATCCAACGTCCAAAACTTCAATAGATCCACACAATTCTTGAAAGTCACGCATACCCCTATCAATATAAAATACCAGTAGACTTATCATTAACGATGCAAAGAAACATTAAAATCTCAAAGAATACACCAATGCCTTCGAATATGCCATAAAGCACGCGTTGCATATATCGTTATGCGCATAGATAACGGAGCAAAAAAGATCCTTTTTGTCATCTTAAAGTGAACACAAGTAATGCATCGACTTTTATCATCCATACGTGATTACACAACTTTGAATCAATGATCAGGATTCCACCAAGACTGATCCTGAACCTTTCCGAACATTACACAGCCATTTAGAAGTCCACTTCATTGCTTATAAACTAGAACAATAAATAATGAATATTAGTATTAGCTATATGTGACTCTAGAATCCGCACATAGACAAAGATTATTTCGAAAAATAACCTGACGAACCTCCTTTTGATTAGGGACATTGTTCAAAAAAGTTTCTTCAACGAATGCTCCAAGGCGTCTTGGGCAACTTGGGAAACTTGAGTGATTTGACCAAAATATGACAATTGTAAATTGTAATCCGATTTAACATTCCTTGCTTCTCTTATTGAAGTAGGTCAATTATGATCATAATTGTTTTGTCGTAAAATATTATATAACCACCAATGATAATGGCTGCAATAAAATTTTCCCATTAAGATACATGAGTTATATAACCACCAAGGTCAACTTCTAACGTACTAAAGTATAGAGACACAGGTTGGTCGTGTATAAAACAACCATGTCTCGATCCTCTATTAACGAGAATTTATAACTATACAGTTTAGATGTAACTAACATGGCTGTAATTAAATTACCTCGCCAAGATGCATATATCATAGTTTTGAGGCCACTGTTAGGAGTCACTCGAGTACTAAAGTATAGAGAAATAGCTTTGCCGTGTATAAATAAAACCCATGTCTTAATCCTCTATAAACAAGAAAATCATAACATCTACCCGTTATGGCTGCAATTAAATTGATCAGCCAAGAAAATCTAAACATTTTCTCATGTACTAGAGTCTAGAAACATAGATTGGTCATGTATAAACCAACATGTCTTGGTCATCTATGAATGATAATATATAAGTGTAAAAAAAAGATATAATCGCCATGGCTGCAATAAAATTGCCTTGCCAAGATACATAAATTGTATATAAGTCCACAATTAAAAAATAAAACAGATCTAATCCACCAAATAACACACACAAAAGACACAACCACACAACCACTACCGATCAAAACACGCATGAATGGTTTATACACGCATGTCCATAGTATATAATTGATCAACCAAGATACCCTTTCATTATTACAAAATTGATAAGTGTTTTAGTTATAATAGTTAATGTAAGCATAAATAAGGTGGTCCGGAAACATTTCAACATAACCAATCACTAGACTCTAACACTCATATAAACCTTATACACAAAGAGAGTTGATTAGGAAAAATATATCTTTTCTAAGCTATAGTTTAAAGATGCACTGGGTCCACTATTAACATAGAATACTTGAGTATGTCAAGTATGAAAAATAATAGTTGATTCAAGCTTTTAGTAGCAACATAGTAAAGATACCTAAATAACACAAAATAAAACATACAAATAATCACAACCTTTATATATTTTTTGCAAACTTTATAAGTTTAAAGTTATTTCAGAAAACAACGTAAATTTTTTATAATAAGGTAAAAAATCCTAAAAACTTGGAAGTAGTTGTAATTTGAGATGTAAAATGTGAGTAGTTCTAGTTAAGATGTGTAGTCATAGAACGAGTTTTCAAGTTCACACAGACTATTCAGACCGAGAGTACGGAATATCGTGTTTAAGCAAACAATATTTGAGGCTCGATATCATAAACAATTTAGGTGTAAAGTATGGAAGGACGGTTCTGGTACTAGGTTAGTGAGATACGTTGGTTGTGTATAAGCAACTAATACCTCATTTTTCCGCTCCTGAAAACTATCCTCGCAAACAACAAAAAACCTACAGGACATGTTAAAACACATCAAAACCTTTGCTACTTTTAAAAAATTGTAAAAGAATTTGACATTTTGATTTTGGGAAGAAGGTTGATTTGACTTTAAAAAATTAAAACTTAATAGCCAACATTAACACATAATTAAGGTGCACCGCCACCACTTCCACATAACCAGTTAAAATAATCAATGTAAAGATGAATAAGGTGGACCACCAACACTTCAACGTAACAACATAACAAAACCTTCCACAACAACTGATAAGCAGTTATATATAGCAAGTGAGTAAAAAACAATACCCAACAAAAAAAAAATTATTTATTACCAAGAAAAAACCCTAAAGTTAATAAAACACTACCAAATACACAAATCAAACAACTTATAAGCAGTTATATTGACAAAAACAATAAAAACCCTAACCCTTATAATTTACAAATACTGAAATAAGCCGTTATTTTAAAGAAAAAATATAAAACACTACCTAATACACAAAGAAAACATAGTAACACAAATAAACAAATAAAATGAAACTTACTCTAGCAAACGACATTTTTTTAGATCTGGAGGAGAAGAAGAAGAAGAGTCAGGGTTTGGTTATATTTAGAGTTTTTTCATCAAGAACACTCCTTAGGGTTGTGTGGTGATGATTATTGTGATCGTATGCGTGTGTTGTGGGTTGTGTGTTTTGATCGGTAGTGGCTGTGTGGTTTAGAGATTAGATCTGCATTTGGTGTGTGTGTTTTTTATCGGTAGTGGTTGTGTGGTTTGGGGATTAGATTTGTTTTTTTTGTGTGTGTGTTATTTGGGGATTAGATCTGTTTTTTGAGTTAGATTTTGGTGTTATGTTTTTTTGAAGATATTGGGAAAAAATATTACAAAAAGGTATTTTTTTACCTACTGATCGCCCAATTAATACACTGTTCATCCTAATGTTGTATGTTTGACTTTTGGTACAAATGTATAAAATACAAGTCGCCTCGAGTATAAATACATGGTTCGCCTAAAATATTAAATGTATAAGTAATAAACATACCTACTATCCCACTCTTACACAAATTGTACTTCAAGGGACACTTGTCATATTTTGATGAAGTCTGCCAAATTTTCTAGATTGCTCAAATCACCTTGTGGCATTTACAGAATAAACTTTTAATATGGCAAGTAAGGATGAGCAAAACGGACCGTCGACAGGACTAGACCGGAAAACCGGACCGGATCGAACGTATTTTGGTCTGGTCCTCGGTCCATGCTTTTCATTACATTCGGTCTACGGTCCGGTAGGTCCGGTCCGGTCTTACAAAAAACCCGACGATTATGCCTTATAGGACCAGATCGGGCCGAACACACCCAGACCGGACCAGACCGGACCTGTTAGCCTCAAAATATTGAGTCAAACAAGGAATCACGGTCTTTATTTAATATATGTTGCAATAGGCTAGTTATGGGTATCGGGCTCGTTATTTAATCTAATATTGTATGCGTTGCGGGCTTAAGCCCAAGTTATCGCGAGCCCGACCCAAGTCAAAACCTACGGCCCAACAGAGCCTCTTAAGACCGGCCTAGGTATTAGTATAAATACCCCTCTCTAAATTTGGAGAGGGTGTTGGTTCTCATTTGTTACACACACATTTGCTAGAATATAACCATTCCTCTTTTTTTCGTTCTTACTTTCTCTCTCTAACTTCTCTCTACTTTTCTTCACATTTCTTATCTTATTTTCTTGTGTTCACATGGTGAAGTGAAGTGATCTTGGTCCCTACAAGTGATATCAAGAGCCCACGGGTGGGTTTGGTGTTTGTTGTAGTTCATGTATTTCATAAGCCAAACCGTAGCCTTGTTAGTGCTTATTTCGAGCTTATTTTTGTCAAGCCTTCTTGTTTTCTATAGATTAAGTTACTTGACTTATTAGTCTAGTTGTTTTCCTTGTAGAAACAAGAATCTTTCAAGTAGTCTTAAGCCTAAATCGTCCTTTTTAATCCAAAAAGTGTGAACAAATTTTGGTGTTAAAAATAAAAAGTTTGGATTTTTATGTTAAGACTTTCTTAGATCTTCCTAGTTTGGCAAAGAAATCATCAAAAATGTCAAAAATTTGTCTTTTTAGTGCTTGAAAAACGTACTTTTTGAAGCTGGCGGTTTATACATAGTTTAAATATGGCTTTTTATACGTTTTTTGATTTCGATGATTTATACGTGCTTTTATTCCGACGATTTATACAAGTATCAAATCCGGTGATTTATACGTGCTTTTATTCTGGCAATTTATACAAGTATCAAATCCGGCGATTTTATACATGCTTTTATTCCGGCGATTTATACGAGTATCAAATCCGGCGATTTATACGTTTGGGATAAAGGAGGCGATTTATATGGTCCAAATAGGGGCGATTTATATGTTTGTTTGACAGGACGATTTATACGTCTGTTGGAATACGACGATTTATACACTATTTCAAAAGGCGATTTATACACTATTCTTGCCATTTCGGTAATCTACCTGAATTTCAATTTCGGTTCAAATATATCATCAAATTCGGTTAAGGCATTTTCGGTTAAACACAATTTTGGACTTCAAAGACAATTAATTCTATTTTTCACAGTTTCTTCTTGATTTAGTAAAATCCCGTAGAAGATTATTCTTTTCTTGGTTTAAGTCATAAAATTGTAAAATCCCGTGAACTCAAACTACAACAATCCACAACAACAATCACTTTACCTGCTTATGATCCTACCAAAACATTTTCACTTCATAATTTAGCAAATCATTCATCATGACTACTCCAATCATAACTTCCACAACCGACAGTCAAATGCATAACAACATCATGGCAGCTGGATCAAGAGATCGACCACCAATGCTTGCAACAGAAAGACATGCACAGTAACAATCACGTTTCTTAAGATACATTGATACAAGACCAAATGGTGATACCCTAAGTAAATGCATTCTTAAAGGTCCTTACACACCTTCTACTGTCATAATTCCAGCTGTACCAGCCACATATGATTCTCCAGAAGTTACAGAATGAACACCAGTTAAGACACTCTTGAATATGTCTCCTAAAAACAAAGACCATTATCAATCGGAAAAGAAAGCAATTCATTTGCTATTGACTGGAATTAGGGATGAAATCTACTCAACTGTTGATGCTTGCAAGACAGCTCATGACATGTGGTTAACTATTGAAAGACTACTACACGATGAATCTCTTAACATTCAAGATGTCAAGACTAATTTGTTTTGGGAGTTTCTCATGATGGAGAGTCAATGGAGTCATACTACTCCATATTTTACAAGATGATGAATGAAATGGTAAGAAACAACTTGACAGTTGCTACAATGCAAGTCAATGTTTAGTTTCTTCAACAACTTCAACCAGAATGGTCAAGATTTATGACAATTGTCAAGCAACATCATGACTTGGATCAGTATCATATCACAAACTCTTTGATGTTCTAAAACAGTATCAAAAGGAAGTTAATGAAATTCATGCTAAGAGGATAGCCAAGAATGCAATCTCATTAGCACTTGTTGCTGCTGCTCAACAATATCTAGATCCTTATTATCAAGCACCAAAATCTCACAAATCATATGCACCACCATCAAAACAGTCTTATTCCACCAGATCTAATGCATCTACCAAATACAAAGGCAAAGAGATAGCCAAACCAATCACACCTCTATCGGAGTCAGCTTTTGAAGAAGACAATGATCCAGAACAAGCTCAAAGAGATGGAGATATGCAAAAAAACTTGGCACTCATTCGAAAGTACTTCAAAAAGATCGACAAACCTATCAACAACTTTAGAACTTATTCAAACTCCAAAAACAATAATGTTTATAATTCTCCAAGATACAAGAATGATAATGAGACTGGGCAGTTTAGGAATTAGAGGACAGTGACTGTTGCTGGGGCTAGGGAGACTGTAGGCAGTCATGTAGTGTAACAGACCAGGATACAGTGTTTCAATTGCAAGGAATTTCGTCATTTTGCTAAGGAATGCAGGAAACCAAAAAGGGTAAAAGACTGCACTTATCACAAGGAAAAGATGTTGCTATACAAACAAGTTGATAAAGGTGTTCCATTACAAGCAAAGCAAGCTGATTGGCTAGAGGACACGGATGAAGAGATCGATCAACAAGAAGTGGAAGCACATTACAGCTATACAAACAAGATGATAAAGGTGTTCCATTACAAGCAAAGATTCAGGAGGTTCCTACTGCAGACTCAGGAACTGATATTGAGCCATTAGAAAAGGTACAATACGATGCCGAATATAATGTGTTTGCCAATGCGAGACAACATTCTGACCAACCTGAATCCATTAACAACACATGTGTAGTGGAAAAGGTTGATAGCAATGTCATTCTTAATTCACTGGACATGTGTAATGATGATATTTAGACTGACCAAAATGCTGAAGAATGTGATGATGAGCATATTGCGCTTGCTACTTTAATTGCAAATTTAAAACTTAACATTGATGAAAACAAAAAGATTCAAAAGCAATTAAAGAAATCAAACGCATCATTCACTCAAGAATTAAAAGAGTGCAAATCTAATCTTGAGGAGTCTAATACTACTCGGGATAGTTGCCTAATTGCACTTCAAAGTAAACAGACTGAGCTTGACACATACAAGACCTTAAATGACCGTACAGTTGATTATGAAAAACTTGAACGTAAATAAATAAAACTCTAGGACTATTAGCTCAAAAAAAATGACATAAAAGAAGGTTTAAAACTTAAAGTCTATGAAATTTCAGTTGTCAAAGAGAAACACGATGAGTTAGTCAAACAGAGTTTTTTTTAATAAAGTTACTTTACGAAGGTCTTGTAAAAGAGAAAACCAAGGTAATCATGGATTTGAAACTAAAGGAAGAAATTGATCTTGATAAATTAATTGCGATGGAAAAGCAATTAAAGTTTTTGAATGAAATTGTTTATAAAAGGAATCAATCAATTCAAACCATTCATATGTTAGCTCCTAAAGGCCTAACATTCAATGGTAGACTAACCTTTTCAAATCCAATGTACCTCAAGAAAGCTCAATCTAAAAAAGTCATGCTTGTATGAGATCCCATATGATACATCTGATCCTGTAAATAGATCCGTCCCTGATAGGGAAGAGACCTTAACTATTGAAAAAGAGAGTAGATCAAAATTGAATAAAGACTTAGTGAAACCTTATGATTACACAAAGCAAAATAGTCTTTATGAAAATTTTAAACCAGCGTCACAGGAATATCATGATCAGTTGGCACATGCAAATGAAGTAAGAAAGAAAATGTGGAGAAAATCTTTTGTTAAATCTAAACCAAAAATTTTCAAAAACATCAGTTTCTTACCTACTTCAAAATCAATTAGTAAAAGTAGACAAGCTTATAATGTAATGACGAATAACATAAATCATTTTAGAGAACTTGTTGATCAAGCTTAGGAAAAACATTCTCATGATCATTTTCGTGCACCAACTGCTCATGATATGGAAATCCTAATTAAAACATGTTTGATGCCTCTTGCCCTAAAGACACAAAATGATAGTTTCAAATTTGTTCATGAACTTAAATAAGAAATGCATGCTAATTTAAAGTACGTTGAATCCCTTGAAAAATAAATTGACGAACTTGAATCTGATAAAGCAAAATTTTCAAACATGTATGATCTACTTCTGCAAGAGTGTGTTTCACAAGATGTTATGTGTTCTTATTTGCATTCTTCATCAGATTTAGATGCTCATACTAAATTGCAATGCTTATATCTTCAATAAATGTCTCGGAGCAAAACAAAACAAAACCCCATGACACACAATCATAAACCACAACATAAACAGATATATCCACACATAACCCATCAAAAGCAAATCTGGATGCAAAAGTCTTGTGTTTTGTACATTCAAACCAAAACCAATATCGAAATACTCAAAAAAAGTCGTTACTACACAAACTAACAACCTCAAACCTTACATCAAGATTCCAATCGAAATACTTAAAATATCGACATGGTCACGGAATGAATAAAAAAAGGGGCAAATTAGGTTGTTGAGCGTTTGTAGTAGGAAGTGAACTTTGAGAGCTGATGTCGTGGTGAAATGAATCAAAAGTGGGTTTCAAGTCTATGTATATCGAAAATGGTATATGACTTGTTCAGTTTTGTGATGAACTAAAGTGGAGAATAAGAATCAGTTTTTGGTTTTTCACTTGTTAAGAAAATGAAATAAAAGGTGTAAGTATCGTGTGTATAAACAAACAGAGGATGGGCTTCGTTGGTGCAAACAAAGGGGGATAGGCTTTATGGGTTTCATAAGATTGTGTTTTATATATCAATGGGTGACTATCAATTTTAAACAAAACTAAAATTACAGCTGAACCACACGTTTAGTTGGTTTCACCTTCAAGCTGAACCACCAAATTAAACCCCCACTGAAGCAAACCTGAACCCCTTAGCGAACTCCCTCACTGAACCCTCAAAAGCTAAACTAAACAATCTTTTAATTTTGAACCTCAATCTGAAGCTGAATCGGTCACTGAAGCTGAACCGCAGGTCATAAAACCAAAGTTGAACGGGTCATCGAACCCAGTTAGATACTAAACTGAATCTCCAAGAAAATCTGAAGAATTTTAACAGCAACTACAACAAAGAATCAAGCTTTTTGCCTTTTATTTTGTTGTAATTCAAAGTAAGAAGAAGTCGTTATGCTCACTTACTACTGATTAAACTTAGGCTATTTTTCTATCCAAATAGGGGAAGTTTGTTGGGCCAATTTAGTGCCTAATTGCCCCTTATACAGGATTTGTATCTAAAATATCCTAAGTAGAAAAACAAGTCGCTAAACAAAAATAAGTTCAGTGAGTCATCCATAAGAAGTTCTTTAGAGTCTGAAGAAAATATTCATAACAACCTGAGGTGGATCTCAGCGAGTGAAGGAAGGACCAGGATTAGGATGATATAGTTAGTAAGTATTGACAATAGCTTACTAACTCCCTGGACACTATCTTTGAAAGAATACAACCTAAAGATATTGGCAGAAACTTCCTAAAAGCTAAAAGCAAAAAGGAAGACATAAAGTATAAGAGTGGTTACTTGTACTTTATTAAAGCAAAAACTTTACTTTTCCCAAAAGCAAAATAAGAAAAAGAAGACAAATTACAACGGTGGTTACTTGGACTTTATTGAAGCTTCTAGGATAAGCTTTACTTTTTCTCTTATAAGTAGCAGGTTGTAAAAGAGATATGTATGCATTTCCTAAACAAACAAAATAATACAACAATGTATTAGTTGATAGGAACATCCTCTCCTAGAACACACAAAGCCAAGCAGATGCTTGTGGTTCATATTAGGAGATTTTATTTGTCATTCAATCTCGGTTGTTATTCTACCAATAATCGGGTATAATTTTTTGATTTATATCAATAAAGAGTTAAACGCTGAAAATTACAAATTGTGTTATGAGTATCTTATCAGTCTCGTGTTTAATATATTTACATATGTTTGCAAGATTATAGGGACCAACATAAAATCATGCAAATATGCCAAAATATTGTACTTTATCGTTTCTTTTTTATGTTTTAGCATTTAGAAAGCATTTGGAAGAAAAGCACGTCACTTGGGCTCGATTTAGGGAGAAATTGGACAAAAACACAACACTTCAAGCTTGCGAATTCCATTCTGATGCCTTCACCAAAAGTGCCTAGAAAGTGAAGTTTTTAATCAAGTTTGTGACTTCTCAGTGCGTGGGGACGGCGTCAGGATTTGTTATTGACGTCATCAAGAGTGAAGGGAGACGGCGTCACCATGACTTGTGACGCCGTCACAATGACCGACAAAGAGAAGCCTTTAGAAGATTTGGTGGGCTGACGGCGTTACGAAACCCTAGTGACGCCGTCAGACCTGATTTCCTATATATACAAACCCTATTTTTTATATTTTATGGTGGAAAAATGGGAGGAACTTTAGTAGAAGCCATATTGGTCGAATTTTTAGGTTTTTAAACCCTTTTTGTACTCATTGATACTCCATGTTTAATTGAAGTGAAGTTCTTTTACCCTTTTAATCTTTCAATATGTTTATGTGTTGTTTGATTGATCATTTTTCACTTTCAATTAACACACTTGGCTAAATCTATATGTGTTTGCTTATGATTGCTTGAAACTTTGTTGTTAATTCTCTTTTATTATTGTTTCTTGTTAGTGGTGTGCGCGTTAGTTCTTGAAAAATAGTTATTTGTTCTTCATATCATAGCATAAACGTCTAAAGAAACGTGATTTGGTTAGAGGATACTTGTGATTAGATATTCATATCTAGATCACCTTGAGGTGGATTCCGAATTAAGTATTTAGTGCGCGTTAATTTACTATTGAACGTGAGGGGTGACTACAGGTAACCACCGTCTATGTTGTCACGTAGATAGCGGGCTTGACCAACCCGCTACTGAATTAGGTAATACTTACACATTACATTAACAAGGGTGATAGGCAATAAAATTAAAGAAAACAACTAGGGAGTAGTGCATGATTAGGTAAACATGTTTGTTTAACCATACAAGTTTTTCCATCAATTTACTATTCTGCATAATTAGGAGTAGTTTAAATCAACCCCCTCTTTAAACCTGAGATTTTACTTGCTTTCTAATAAAATATAAAAACACAAAAATAATCTTCTTTCAACCTTTAGACCTTAGCAAGCAAACAATTCGAGCCTACCCTAACTATTCTATTAGAGAATGATAATAACCCCTGATCCTTGCCTATACTACACTACAACGATTAGGTACTCTGCTTAGGAAGGTTGGAAAACTTCTACGTTGCAACCCACCGCATCAACACACCTAACCAAATCTAACTATAATCACAAGTCTATCCCCTAGATAGGGACAGACCAAGTATTCGTATATCTTAAGGAAGCAGATCACAAAGTTATCCACAATGTCAGGCCGAGAATTAACTAATAATTCAGAGATTTAAAGGAAGAAGATGACAAACATTGTTGCAATAATAATAACCGCAACAACTTCTCAAGTACTAGCATTAAGAGACACAACTTGGTCGTGTATAAACAACCATGTCTCCGTCTTCTATGAACAAGATTATCTCGATTACTAGAGTCTGGAGACATATCTTTGTCGTGTATAAACCAACCATGTCTCGATCCTTTATGAATGAGAAAATCAAAACTGATAAACACCCAAACAAAACAACCACTCATAACCAATTGCCTAGCCAAGATACGATCACCGCAACAACTTCTCAAGTACTAGAGTCAAGAGACACAGATTGGTCATGTTTAAACCAACAATGAATCAGTCCTCTATGAACAAGATTTTCTTGATTACTAGAGTCTAAAGACACACCTTGGTCGTGTATAAACCAGCCATGTCTCGGTTCTCTATAAACAAGAAAATCAAAATTGATAAACACCAAAACAAAACCACCATGCATATCAAATTGCCCAACCAAGGTACGATCACCGCAACTACTTCTCAAGTATCAGAGTCAAGAGACACAGCTTGGTAGTGTATAAATCAACCATGTCTTCGACCTTTATGAACAATACTTTCTTGATTACTAGAGTCTAGAGAGATACCTTGGTCATGTATAAACCAACCATGTCTTGGTCCTCTATGAACGAGAAAATCACAACTGAAAAACCCAAAACATAACAAGAACCAGTAAATCAAGAATTAGATAAAGACTCGCACACCCAACCAAATCTAAATGTAATCGTATGTGATATGTGTGAAAACACATATCCGTTTTATATTAAAAATGACCCATAAAAGACAAAATTATGCTTAAAATGCTTGTATATTGCTTGTTTTGTCTTTGTGATTGTGTAGGTATGGGTATAGCAAAAATGGACCAATAACCCAAAAACAAACCTGAGCCCAAAACATACCCATGGCCCAACCCTTTATATATAAGCCCAAAGTCAACGAATAAAAACTCGGGTCAAAGAGAAATCAAACGCACCCTTATAAAAAGAAATACGCGTGAAATGTGTTACTGTTTATCTTCTTCTTCAGTTTTACCTCACGTCAAAATCAAAGGGCAAGTAAAAATTAAGGACGTGGCCAAGTAATTCAAGTGCTAAGGTCCAACATGGCAAAAGAATACGTCACCAAAGCTCCTTATTGGTCCATTTGTACAAAGGAGGTCATGCGGGTCTAACAAGAAAGCACACCAAGGACAAGGTTTTTAGGCTAAATTACTCATAAAAGAAGCACAAATGGACTGACACACGGAATGCCACGTTGGCAATCCGTGTGATCAAATCTAATCCTACGGGCAAGAGTTGAGATCCAATGATTGGCTTGAATGAAGGGACGAGATCAAGGGAACGTCTAACAAACTTGAGGACCTAGAAGCATCCTCTGAAGGCTATAAATACAAGCCTACTCCTCACACACATCATCTCCTTTTTTTCCCTGTATTTTTTTAGTTAAGTAGCTTATGTAATTTTTCATTTAAAATGTAATTTCCTTTTTAAGCTCTTGTAATTTCAATTTTCAAGTCTTGTAATCTGTTTTGAGTATTAATAAAATTAAAATTTCAGTTTTCACAATCTGTTTTTACTTTAAAGCTTTTATATAACTCAAATGCTTTTAGTTACTGTTACATAAGCTCTAATAAGCTCATCATAAGCTCTCTGAGTCTATAAGCTCAGATTGAGCTCAAAGTAGTCATTTAATAAACTAAAACTTTTAAAATCAGATTAATACCTTTGCTAAATGGGATTAAGCTATTTGGATGATGAGCTAGCAATGGATGAGCTCATAGGACTTAACTAGCTTATCCTTGTGATAAGCTAGAGCTTGTAGACAGCTCACTTGAGCATATTAAGCCTTTGTTTAGCTAAGGCCTTTGTAAGTTTTCAAGTTCCTTTACTGTCTTTAATTTCCTAGTTTAGAATTGCTTAATCTGCTTATTTGCTAGCTTATTTGTGCTAAATTTTGTCTTATTATGCTTATTGAACATGTTTGATCATCTGTTTTCAGCTTTTGTAGTGTAGATCTTAGTTTTTCATATTTTGTCTTATAAATCATTAAAAATCCAAAAATATTTAGCATAGCTTTAATTCTGTCATATTGATCTTGTTTGAATGTTCTTAGTTGTTAATTAGCTTATAATTTAGTTGATTAATATCTGGTAATTGAGTATTGTTCATAGAATTTTAATTTCATAAGCTAAAATGAAGTTGAGTATTTTTAAGGGGGTGTTTGGCATAGCAGTACTAACTACAAGTTAGTACTGCTAGTGGCCATTTGGTCCTTGAATTTCATTTTGAATCTAAATTTAAGGTTTATAAGAGTAGAATTAAGGAGTTTAAATAGGTTTAATTTAGTTTCCTTAGGATTAAAAAGTGCTAGGCAGAATCTGTCAACATAATTTTGAGCTTAGGCCATTTTAAGCTCTAGTAGCATTTAGTAGATTAATTTGCACTTAGTTTAGTGTTTTAAAGGTTGTGGAAACCACATTTTAGGACTGCACTTATAGGTTTTATCTTTTGGTCACTCTTTGTGTCAAATGCATCAGATAGGTAGAACACATAACTGTCACTTTTCAATCTTCATTTTCAGTAGGTAAATTTAGAAATTAGTTTTTTTTTATTTATTTTCAGCATACTAGTAGTTTATAGGTAATAGTAGATTTGTTTCAACTTATTTTACAAAATCTGGCTTATTTAGTCATCTAAATTTAAGCTGCAATTTAGTCCTTGTCTTTTAGAAAACTCAGCTCCTACTGAATTTTTAAAACTGTTTTCAATAAGCTTTTGTGTTAAGCAATTGTGTTTCAAAATATGTTTCAAAAGAAGATTTTGGCAGCTTATTAGTTGAAGTATAAGCCTGTGTAAGCCACATCCCCACAAGGATCCAAGAGCTTATTGAAAATTAAGCTCAAAGATCCCTGCAGGGCTGTTTGGGTCTAAGTTTTAGTTAAGTGCTTAATAGAGTTTATTAGCTTATTTCCTTAAATTTTAGTTTAATTTCTGTCTTAACTAGTTAAATAGGTTTGGATTAAGTAGTTTTTAGCTTATTAAGTTCAGTACCTAGCTTATTATAGCTTTTTCATTAAAACCAAAAACACCAAAAACATAGTTAAGTAGGGTCTGTCATGTTTTCAGCTTATCTAGGGCTTTTCAAAAATATCTTCTTTTAGTAAACTTGTTTGTTTTTAGCTTCTTTTCAACTTTTCTTTTATAAGTTTTCAAAAATAAAAAAATTGCAAAAAGCAAGGCCTGGGACTCGAACCCACGACCTTGCCTTCACACACACCCATAGTTTACCGTTTTGCTACATTAGCTCATCCATTAGGTTTTCTTTTCATATTTCCTTTATACTCATTTTGCATTTAGCTTAAATAAATAAGCCGTAGCTTATTTTGCCATTTTCTCAGCTTATTACATAAGCTGGGAGCTTGAGTTTAATTTTCCTGCATTCCTAGTTGCATTTAGGAGTTTTTGAGATTTTTCCAGATTTTTATCATTTTTAGTTTATTTTTTATAATTTTTCTTAGTTTAAAATTTTCGAAAATAAATAAAAAAAAGAAAAATAATTTAAAAAAAATCAAAAAAATAGTTTTTAGATTTAGAATAATTACTTTTAGGTTTTCATGCATTAAAATCATTTTTGTCACTTTTAGATTTTTAATTTCATTTTTAAGCTTTTTAATTTAGTTTTAAAAATAGGATTTTAAAATTAAAAATAGTTAAAAATAGTTTCCTGAGTTTTTATCATTTCTTAGATTTTTCTAAGTTAGAAATCATTTTTTAGAATCTTTAGGAATTAATTTACTATTTTCTAGGATTTTAAATAGATTAAATTAGTTTTTAATTCATAAAAAATATTAAAAAGTAAAAAAAAAATATAATTCTTTTTAGAAAAATTTATTTTATCTTAATTTAGGTTTAGAAATTAAATTTGCATCCATAGGTTTTAATTTCATCATAGTTGCTTATTTGTCGCGTTATTTTCATGCCCGTTATTTGTTTTTGTGCTTAATTGTTTTCATTTGCTTATTTTAATTGTTGTTAATTAGTAGATATAGATAATCAAATCAATCTTCGATTCCATTCAAATCATTGTCCGAATTCAAACGTGGTTTCAATTTAATAAATCGTTGGGGAAATAACGACCCGGGAATCATACTTCCCGGTTAATATTTTATTAATACGTGTATAGATCAATACGAATCAATATGCCTATCCCCTAGCTGTGGAGAGAGCAGGTATTTCTACTTCTCAAGGAAGTAGATCAAGGAGTTATCAACAGTGTGAGGCAGAGAATCAACTCGTAATTCAGAGATTTATAGGAAGAAGATGACAAATATTGTTGCAATGACAATCACCGCATTAACTTCTCAAGTACTAGATTCTGGAGACACAACTTGGTCCACGATCACCACAACAACATCTCACATACTAGAGTTTAGAGAAACAGGTTGGTCATGTATAAACCAACCATGTCTCAACCCTCTATGAACGAGACTATACAACTATCATAGTTATAACTACAAATTTTTTATGGTTTATAATATTTCAAACTCAAACATATAAAAAACATAGTTTTTACGGCACCAAAACCACCCAAAACTCATAAACCCCAATAGAAACCACCATTGATATCATTCGTATCAAATACAAGAGTGTAGAGGCATAGCTTTGTCGTGTGTAAACAAACCATGTTTCCTTCGTGTATGAAGATGAAAATCATAACCATGTCTCGATCCTGTACGAGTATATCAATTTGTACTAAAAGTTAGGAAATTTCTTTTTTGCCTCATGACCACATGATGAGTGTGATACTAGCCCCATAAAAAAATTTCTTCTACGAATGCTCCAACGCGACTTGGGCATCCTGGGAAACTTGAGTGATTTGACCAAAATATGACAAGTGTCCCCTGCAGTGGTATTAAACAAAGCTTGTTCCTCTATGAACAAGGATATCTAATTCCAAAGTAAAGATATAACCGTAATGGCTACAATTAAATTGCCCCGCCAGCATACGGTTAAGATTATCTCCTATACTAGAGTCTAGAAACATATGTTGGTCTTGTATAACTAGCAATGTCTCTTTCCTCTATGAACAAGGATAATCTAGGTCCACAGGATGGTATAAATTTTACTAAATTGTGATTTGGGACAGGGTTCCTTGCTTCTCTTATTGAAGTAGGTCAATTATGATCATAATTGTTTTGTGGAAAATATTATATAACCACCAATGATAATGGCTGATATAAAATTTTCCCATCAAGATAAATAAGTTATATAACCACCAAGGTCAACTTCTAACATACTAAAGTATAGAGACACAGGTTGGTCATGTATAAAACAACCATGTCTCGATCCTCTATTAACGAGAATATATAACTATACAATTTAGATGTAAATGACATGGCTATAATAAAACTGCCACGCCAAGATACATATATCATAGTTTTGATCCCACTGTTAAGATTCACTCGAGTACTAAAGTATAGAGAAATAGATTTGTCATGTATAAACAAAACCCATGTCTTGGTCCTCTATAAACATGCAACTTATAACATCTACCCGTTATGGCTGCAATTAAATTGCTCAGCCAAGATAATCTTAACATTTTCTCATGTACTAGAGTCTAGAAACATAGATTGGTCGTGTATAAACCAACCATGTCTTGGTCATCTATGAACGATAATATATAAGTGCAAACAAAAGATATAATCGCCATGGCTGCAATAAAATTGCCCTGCCAAGATACGAAAATTGTATATAAGTCCATAATTAAAAAATAAAACAGATCTAATCCACCAAATAACACACACCAAAGACAAAAGGGGGATGGGGGGGGGGGGGGGGGGGGGGGGGGGGGGGGGGGGGGGGGGGGGGGGGTTATTGATTAGGAGGCATCCAAAAGACAAAAACCACTACCGATCAAAACACGTATGATTGGTTTATACACGCATGTCCATAGTATATAATTGATCAACCAAGATACCCCTTAATTATTACAAACTTGATAAGTGTTTTAGTTATAATAATTAATTTAAGCATAAATAAGGTGGTCAAGAAACATTTCAACATAACTAATTATAATAACCAATCACTAGACTCTAACACTCAAATAAACCTTCTACACAAAGAGAGTTGATTAGGAAAAATATATCTTTTCTAAGCTATAGTTTAAAGATGCACTAGTTCCACTATTAACATAGAATACTTGAGTATGTCAAGTATGAAAAATAATAGTTGATTCAAGCTTTTAGTAACACCATAGTAATGATACCTAAATAACATAAAATAAAACATACAAATAACCACAACCTTTATATATTTCTTGCAAACTATATAAGTTTTGAGTTATTTCAGAAAACAACATAAAATTTTTATAATAAGGTAAAAAATCCTAAAAATTTGGAAGTAGTTGTATTTTAAGATGTAAACTGTGAGTAGTTCTAGTTATGATGTGTAGTCATATAACGAGTTTTCAAGTTCACATAGACTATTCAGATCGAGAGTACAAAATATCATGTTTAAGCAAACTATATTTCAGGCTCGATATCATAAACAATTTATGTGTAAAGTATGGAAGGATAGTTCTGGTACTAGGTAAGTGAGATACGTTGGCCGTGTATAAGCTACTAATACCTTATTTTCACGCTCTCGAAAACTATCCCCGCATACAACAAAAAACCTATAGGACATGTTAAAACACATCAAAACCTTTGTTACTTTTAAAAAATTGTAAAAGAATTTGACATTTTGATTTTGGAAGAAGGTTGATTTGACTTAAAAATTAAAACCTAATAGCCAACACTAACACATAATTAAGGTGCACCGCCACCACTTCCACATAACCAGTTAAAATATTCAATGTAAAGATGAATAAGGTGGACCGCCAACACTTCAACATAAACAACATAACAAAACCTTCCACAACAACTTATAAGCAGTTATATATAGCAAATAAGTAAAAACTATACCCACCACAAACAATAAAATTATTACCAAGAAAAAACCCTAAAGTTAATAAAACACTACCAAATACACAAATCAAACAACTTATAAGCAGTTATATTGACAAAAACAGTAAAACCCCTAACCCTAATCATTTACAAATATTGAAATAAACCGTTATTTTAAAGAAAAGGTATAAAACATTTCCCAAAACACAAAGAAAACATAGTAACACAAATAAACAAATAAAATGAAACTTACTCTAGCCCACAATAGTTTTTTAGATCTGGAGGAAAAGAAGAAGAGTCATCAGGGTTTGGTTATATTTAGGGTTTTTTCATCAGGAACACTCCTTAGGGTTGTGTGGTAATGATTATTGTGATCGTATACGTGTGTTGTGGGTTGTGTGTTATGATTGGTAGTGGTTGTGTGGTTTGGAAATTAGATCTGTGTTTGGTGTGTGTGTTTGTGGTTTGTGTTTTTTTATTGGTAGTTGTTGTGTGGTTTGGGGATTAGATTTTTTTTTTTGTGTTATTTGGGTATTAGATATGTTTTTGGTGTTATGTTTTTTTTGAAAAATTTGGGAAAAAATAATACAAAAAGGTACTTTTTTACCTACTGATCGCCTAATTAATACGTTGGTCACCCTAATGTTGTATGTTTGACTTTTGGTACAAAAGTATAAAATACAAGTCGCCTCGAGTATAAATACATAGTACGCCCAAAATATTAAATGTAGAAGTACAAAATATACCTAGTATCCCACTCTTACACAAATTGTACTTCAAGGGACACTTGTCATATTTTGATGAAGTCTCCTAAATTTTCTAGATTGCACAAATCACCTTGTGACATTTACAGAATAAACTTTTAATATGGCAAGTAGGGGTGAGCAAAACGGACCGTCGACCGGACCAGACCAGAAAACCAGGCCGGACCAAACGTATTTTTGTCCGGTCCTCGGTCCATGCTTTTCATTAAATTCTGTCTACCGTCCGGTCCGGTCTTACAAAAACCCAGCGATTATGCCTTTTAGGACCGGACCGGACCGGACAGACCCGGACCGGACCAGATGTTAGCCTCAAAATATTTAGTCGAACAAGGAATCGCGGTCTTTATTTAATATATGTTGTAATAGGCTAGTTATGGGTATCGAGCTTGTTATTTAATCTAATATTATATGCGTTACAGGCTTAAGCCCATGTTATCCCGAGCCCGACCCAAGTCAAAACCTACATCCTAACAAAGCCTCTTAAGACCGGCCTAGGTATTAGTATAAATACCCCTCTCCAAGTGTGGAGAGGGTGTTGGTTCTCATTTGTTACACACACATTTTCTAGAATACAACCATTCCTCTTTTTTCTTTCTTACTTTCTCTCTCTAACTTCTCTCTACTTTTCTTCACATTTATTATCTTATTTTCTTGTGTTAACATGATGAAGTGAAGTGATTCTTGGTCCCTACAAGTGATATCAAGAGCCCACGGGTGGGTTTGGTGTTTGTTGTGGTTCATGTATTTCATAAGCCAAACCGTGGCCTTGTTAGTGCTTATTTTTGTCAAGCCTATTTTCTATAGATTAAGTTACTTAACTTATTAGTCTAGTAGTTTTCCTTGTAGAAACACGAATCTTTCAAGTAGTCTTAAGCCTAAATCGTCCTTTTTGATCCAAAAAGAGTGAAAAAAATTTGGTGTTAAAAATCAAAAAGTTTGGATTTTTATGTTAAGACTTTCTTAGATCTTCCTAGTTTTGAAATAGAAATCATCAAAAGTGTCAAAGTATGTCCTTTTAGTGTTTGAAAAAATGTACTTCTTGAAGCCGACGGTTTATACGTAGTTTTAATACGGCTTTTTATACATTTTTTTGATTTTGGCAATTCACACGTGCTTTTACTCCGGTGATTTATACAAGTATCAAATTTGGCGATTTATACGTGCTTTTATTCCAGCGATTTATACAAGTATCAAATCTGGCGATTTATACGTGCTTTTATTTCGGCGATTTATACGAGTATCAAATCCGGCGATTTATACGTTTGGGATAAAGGAGGCGATTTATACATGTTCCAAATAGGGGCGATTTATATGTCTGTTTGATAGGGCAATTTGTACGTCTGTTGGAATACGATGATTTATACACTATTTTATAAGGCGATTTATACACTATTCTTGCCATTTTCGGTAATCTACTTGAATTTCAATTTCGGTTCAAATATATCATCAAATTCGGTTAAGGCATTTTCGGTTAAACACAATTTTGGACTTCAAAGACAATTAATTCTATTTTTCATGGTTTCTTTGTGATTTAGTAAAATCCTGTAAAAGATTATTCTTTTCTCTGTTTAAGTCATAGAATTGTAAAATCCCGTGAACTCAAACTACAACAATCCACAACAACAATCACTTTACCTGCTTAAGATCCTACAAAGTCATTTTCACTTCATAATTTAACAAATCATTCATCATGACTACTCCAATCATAACTTCCACAACCGACTGTCAAATGCATAACAACATCATGGCAGCTGGATTAAGAGATCGACCACCAATGCTTACAACGGGAAGATATGCACAGTAGCAATCACGTTTTTTAAGATACATTGATACAAGACCAAATGGTGATGCCCTGAGTAAATGCATTCTTGAAGGTCCTTACACACCTTCTACTATCATAATTCTAGTTGTACCAGCCACATATGATTCTCCAGAAGTTCCAGAACGAACAGCAGTTGAGACACTCTTGAATATGTCTCCTAAAAACAAAGACCATTATCAATCTAAAAAGGAAGCAATTCATTTGCTATTGACTGGAATTGGGGATGAAATCTACTCAACAGTTGATGCTCGCAAGACAGCTCATGACATGTGGATAGCTATTGAAAGACTACAACAGGGTGAATCTCTTAACATTGAAGATGTCAAGACTAATTTGTTTTGGGAGTTTGGCAGATTCACTTCGCATGATGGAGAGTCAATGGAGTCATACTACTATATATTTTACAAGATGATAAATGAAATGGTAAGAAACAACTTGACAGTTGCTACAATGCAAGTCAATGATCAATTTCTTCAACAACTTCAACCACAATGGTCAAGATTTGTGACAATTGTCAAGCAACATCATGACTTGGATACAATATCATATCACAAACTCTTTGACGTTCTGAAACAGTATCAAAAGGAAGTTAATGAAATTCGTGCTGAGAAGATAGCTAAGAATGCAAACTCATTAGCACTTGTTGCTACTGCTCAACAATATCCAAATCCTTATTATCAAGCACCAAAATCTCACAAATCATATGCACCACCATCAAAACAATCATCTTCCACCAGATCTAATGCATCTACCAAATATAAAGGCAAAGAGATAGCTAAAGCAATCACACCTCCATCTGAGTCAGCTTTTAAAGAATACAATGATCCAGAACAAGCTTAGAAAGATAAAGATATACAAAAAAACTTTGCACTCATTGCAAAGTACTTCAAAAAGATCTACAAACCTACCAACAACCACCTCAGAACTTCTTCAAACTCCAGAAACAAGAATGTAGATATTTCTCCAAGATACAAGAATGATAATCAGATTGGGAAGTTTGAGAATCAGAGAACAATGACTATTACTGGGGCTAGGGAGACTGTAGGCAGTCATGTAGTACAGTAGACCGGGATACAGTATTTCAATTACAAGGAATTTGGTCATTTTGCTAAGGAATGCAGGAAACCAAAAAGGGTAAAAGACTACACTTATAATAAGGAAAAGATGTTGTTGTGCAAACAAGCTGATAAAGGTGTTCCCTTACAAGCAGAGCAAGCTAATTGTCTAGAAGACACGGATGAAGAGATCGATGAACAAGAATTAGAAGCACGTTACAGCTATATGTCAAAGATTCAGGAGGTTCCTACTGCAAACTCAGGAACTGATACTAAGCCATTAGAAAAGGTACAATACGATGCTGAATATAATGTGTTTTGCAATGCGAGACATCATTCTGAGTAACCTGAATCCATTAACAACACATGTGTAGTGGAAAAGGTTGATTGCAATGTCATTCTTAATTCATCGGACATGTGTAATGATGATATTTAGACTGACTAAAATGCTGAAGAATGTGATGATGAGCGTGTTGCGCTTGCTAATTTAATTGCAAATTTAAAACTTAACATTGATGAAAACAAAAAGATTCAAAAGCAATTAAAGAAAGCAAACTCATCATTAAATCAAGAATTAAAAGAGTGCAAATCTAATCTTGAGGGGTCTAATACTACTCGGGATAGTTTCCTAATTGCACTTCAAAGTAAACAGACTGAGCTTGAGACTTACAAGACCTTAAATGACCGTAAAGTTAATTATGACAAACTTAAACTTAAATAAATGAAACTCTAGGACTATTAGATCAAAAAGAAATTGACATAAAATAAGGTTTAAAACTTAAAGCCTATGAAATTTCAGTTGTCAAAGAGAAACACGATGAGTTAGTCAAACAGAGTTTTTTTTAACAAAGTCATGTTACGAAGGTCATAATTTGAAACTAAAGGAAGAAAAGGATCTTGATAAATTGATTGTGATGGAAAAGCAATTAAAGTTTTTGAATGAAATTGTTTATAAAAGGAATCAATCAAATCAAACCATTCATATGTTAGCTCCTAAAGGCTCAACATTCAATCGTAGACCAACTTTTGCAAATCTAATGTACCTCAAGAAAGCTAAATCTGAAAAACCATGTTTGTATGAGATTCCATATGACACATCCGATCCTGCAAACAGATTCGTCCCTGATAGGGAAGAGACCTTGACTCTTAAAAGAGAGAGTATATAAAAATTGAATAAAGACTTAGTGAAACCTTACGATTACACAAAGCAAAATAGTCTTTATGAATTTTTTAAACCAGCGTCACAGGAATATCATGATCAATTGGCAAATGCAAATGAAGTAAGAAAGAAAATGTGGAGAAAATCTTTTGTTAAATCTAAACCAAAATTTTTCAAAAACATTGGTTTCTTACCTACTTAAATATCAATTAGTAAAAGTAGACAAGCTTGTAATGTAATGAAGAATAACATAAATCATTTTAGAGAACTTGTTGATTAATCTTGGAAAAAACATTCTCATCATCATTTTCGTGCACCAACTGCTCATGATATGGAAATCCTAATTAAAACATGTTTGATGCCTCTTGCCTTAAAGACACAAAATGATAGTTTCAAATTTGTTCCTGAACTTAAACAAGAAATGCATGCTGATTTAAAGTATGTTGAATCCCTTGAAAAAGAAATTGACGAACTTGAATCGGATAAAGAAAAATTTTCAAACATGTATGATCTACTTCTGCAAGAGTGTGTTTCACAAGATGTTATGTGTTTTTATTTGCATTCTTTATCTGATTTAGATGCTTACATTAAATTGTAATGCTTATATCTTCATAAAGTGAAAGAATGTGAATGTCTTGCACAAAAGCTTTCTAAACAAACTGAAACTGTTAGTAAAGAAGTTTATAATGAGCTTTCACGAAGTTTTGCTAAATTAGAAAAACACTCGATTTCTCTTGAACTTGCTTTACAACAATGTCAAGAACAAATGAAAAATGACACAATTTGCAAAGAAAAAGCGTCAACTGTATTTTAAAAGAATGTGAACAATATTTTGAAATACAAGATTTGAAAGCTCAATTGCAAGACAAGAACATTGCCATAAGTGAGTTAAAGAAACTAATTGAGAAATGCAAAGGAAAGTCTGTGGAAACTAAGTTAGATAAACCATCTGTTTTTCGACAATCAAATGCTCAAAGGATTCAAAAACCATCAGTTTTAGGCAAACCGACTCCTTTTTCAGACTCCCTTGAGAGGAAAAGTTTTTCAAAGACAAAGTCGGTTCCTAAAACTAATGTGTCAGATGGTTTATCAAAGCCAGTCACTACACAGATTTTGCCTCAAACAGCAAGGCAAGCTGTAAGAATCACAAATGTGATTAAACCAGGAATGTATCGAATTAACACAAGGCCAACACAAACTAGAGCACAATAGTTTCCTCAGACTTCTAAGAATACTAATCCTTGCATGTGTACCTCTACAGGAGTAATTCACCAAACTAGTGTTAGCAAACCACAACTTAGGAGCACTCAAATGAAAGATAAGGTCATGCCAAACAATAGTCAGGTGAAGTTTAAGAAGACTGAAGTAGAATACCACCATAGGATTTCTAGTATTTCTAATAAAACAAAGTCTGTAACTGCGTATAATGACAGTTTAAAATCCAGAACTTCGAATGTTAATGTTTTTTGTGCTACTTGTGGAAAATGTGTGTTTAATTCAAATCATGATGCTTGTGTTTCTAAATTTTTAAATGACGTGAATGCTAGAACTAAAAAGCCTAAAGTAGGAACTATTAGTACTAGACAACCCAAAAGTCAAGCGAACAAATATGTTGCAACACCCCCTAAGAAAATAGTTGCATCAAAATCCACTATCCAAAAATCCAAGAGTTACTATAGGAAGCTTTATGAGAAAATTAGTTAGGCATGGAAATGGTGGATAGCACAACAATGCCCATCAGGATATAAATGGGTTCCTAAGACAAAAATGAAATGGGTGCCTAAAGTTAGGAAAGAAGATGTGTACACAAGTATTAGTCCAACAATAGATAATGTATCTAGGATAACTAATGTCTTGAAAATCACAAATACTTTAGGATCTAATTTGTCAAGTGTTCCATCGTCCTCTAATTCTCTTGCAGATTGTTCAACTCATCCTATTCATTGTTGACTCTGGATGCACAAAGCATATGACGGGCAATCTAATGCTGCTGTGTAATTTTGTTGAAAAATATCAGGGTACCTTTCGCTTTAGCAATGATCAATTTGCTCAAATTATTGGATACGGGGATTTGGTTTAAGGAAATATCATGATCAATAGGGTTTATTACGTCGAAGGCCTCAATCATAATCTTTTCTCGGTTGGTCAATTTTGTGATGCGGATTTGGAGGTTGATTTTCGGAAATCTACTTGTTTTGTTAGAGATCTTTAGGGAAATGATTTACTCACTAGTAATCGTGGATCTGATCTCTATACAATTTGTCTTCAAGAAACCTCTTCATCAACCCCAATCTGTTTCATCGCTAAAGCATCACCAACTCAAGCATGGTTATGGCATCGAAGAATTTCTCATCTTAACTTCGACTATTAACTTGCTTTCAAATAAGGATATCGTGATTGGTTTACCAAAACTAAAATATGTCAAGGATCAACTATGTTCCTCTTGTGAAGTGAGTAAAGAAAAAAGAAGTTCATTCAAGACAAAGGTTGTTCCAAGTTCAAAAGATGGCTAAATTTGCTTCATATGGACTTATGTGGTCCTATGCGTGTTAAAAGCATCAATGGGAAGAAATACTTTGTTTGGGAAAGTTATAGTTTCACTATTATATTGTATGAAGAGGATTGGGTGAAAGGTAATTTAAAATCATAATGGTTGATTATTAGGGAGTAGAAGAATGCAAATATATTCTAAGGTGGTCATTCTTTTTGTGATGAGGATTTATGAGGTGTGAGGTACAGTAAATATAAGTTTTGTTGAGATGGATCTTTTGGGTAATTCGAGGTAGACATAGGTAAGAGGGTTATTGCAGATTTTTATGGGAGATGTAAGATAAAAGGCAAATAAATTCATTAGTTTTAATGGCATTGCATCAAAACTCAAATGGTTGTTGGAGCATAAAAGGATGTATCAATATAAATTCGACTAAGTCAAAATGAGTTACATGTTGGTCCGGTGTGTGGGTTAAATATTTGTAATGTATTAGTAGGATAATAATGGTTATTTAGTTGAACCGATTAAAGATATCTAATTGGGAATTCAATGAAAAAGGATGTTAATTGTGGACAGTATGAAGATATAGGTGAGATTTAGGGTATTTTGTGGGAATTGATTATATAGGCATAATTAGAAAGTAAGTATTTAGTGGTTATTGTGTGGTAGACTATTAAATGATAATATTGATAATTAGTTTTAAGATACCAAGAGGAAACAACAGAAGTTCTATAAGGTTGTCTCAAGATATATTAGAAATCTAATGCTAAAGTGTTTTTGTTGCGTTAGATAATGGAATTTTTGATTTATAATAGTAATAGTGAATGGGATGTAGCATTGTTTAAGTATTATGCATAATTACTTATAAGAATAGTTAAAAGAAAAATTAAAGGTGTCGATTGTCGAAAACGTAAGATTTTTGAGGCTGAGAGTAGGAAAGATGTAGAGGGTTTTCTTAAGTGGTTATGTGTTGGAGAAGCATATTAATAAATCATGATATAAATTATAAATAGATTATCATCCCAAAACTTGAGAAGATTGTATATCAAATCATCAATGACAGGAACCTTCTAATTAGACACCTCACATCTTTGGATTGCACCTTTACTTAAACAAGTGGTGAAAAATCTAAACAAGATAAAAGAAAAAGGGGATCCGTGCATTCTGGTATGGGAACCTGCCACTCAGGTCCAAGGGGAAAAAGAGTTTACAACAAGAGAACCCGTATTGATAGTTTGTAAATCCATGACATCTTAGATTTGTATTAATCAAAAAGATGCCTTAGACTTCTAGTTGTTAATGAAACACTTCGGCCGTCATGTCTCCAGACGAAAAAGGAGTCAGACTATGATTAACTCTGCCTCTGCAGCCACAACGATAGAAATGGCCCCAACTACAAAATGTTTCTCCTTAAGAAAATACAACAGCTCCGTCACAACAAGAGTTGGATCTTCTATTCGGTCCTTTGTACGATGAATTTTTCATTGCATGTACTTCAAGTGTCAACAAGTCTTCTTCTCCTACTGACAATTCTAAACAACAAGATACACCACCTATAACGAATATTTAATCTTCTACAGAACCAACACTCCAACTACAAATGTTAATGCTGAGGAAAACAATGATAATCAAGCAACAGATACACAGTTTCAACAAGATTAATTTATCAATGCTTTCTGTACATCGATAAGAGAAATTGCTGAGTCTTCCTTATACAATATTGATAATTCAAATATGCATACCTTCTATCAACCACACAATTCCAAATACCGATAGACCAAAGATCACCCGCTAGAACAAGTTCATGGAAATCCTTCAAAGCCAGCGCAAATAAGATGACAACTTGCAATAGATCCTAAAATGTGTATGTTCGCGCTCACCGTGAGTACTGCTGAACCGAAAAGCATTAAGGAAGAAATGGTTGATTTGGCATGGATCGAGGTAATGCAAGAATAGCTTCATCAATTTGACAGACTACAAGTCTGGTAACTCATTGACAAACCCTTTGGCAAGACTATAATCAAGCTAAAGTGGTTATGGAAGAACAAAAAGGATGAAGATCAAACTGTAATTCATAATAAGACACGACTTGTAGCTAAGGGATATGCTCAGGAAGAGGGTATTGATTTTGAGGAATCATATGATCCTATTGCTCTCTTGGAAGCTGTTCAGATTTTTGTCCCCTATGATGCACACAAATCTTTTCCAATCTATCAGATGGACGTCAAAATGGCTTAATGGCCCACCGAAGGAGGAGGTTTATGTTGCACAACCAGATGGGTTCGTTGATCCTGATCATCCAAAAAAAGTAAACCGTCTAAGAAAAGCTCTACATGGATTGAAGCAAGCTTCGAGAGCCTGGTATGATGAAATCTTAAATTTCTTGATGTCCAAGGGTTTTACTAAAGGTACCATTGACCCTAATCTATTCACAATAAGATACGGGGATGACATTCTACTTGTGCAAATTTACGTCGATGACATTATTTTTGGGTCTACAAACCCTAAATATTTTAAAAAGTTTGAAAAAGTTTGAAAAAAACTAATGCATTAGTAGATTGAGTTTCGTCCTTTATATAGGGGAAAATGAAAATTTTTTTTAGGATTCCGATCCAACCAATTCCCACGAGGTTTTTTTTATAACACCAGGCTAAAGTATGCTTTAGAATACTTAAAAAACATGGTATATGGATAATATGTGATAGGCATGGTAACCACCAGTAGGCTATAAAACCTTAAAAACACTGGGATTGCACGACTTGAGTGGCAAAAAAAAAACTCATCCTGATTCAAACAAACTACCATAGTATGATTCGGGTTCAACTCATGTATCTAAAAACATCATCTAGTAGGGACCAGAAACGTGATCCTGAGTTTACTTGGGAACACGAAGATCAGATGAGGATTAAGAATCGACAGTTGTTCGTGGACCGAGTTGTTGAGCCTGCTAGTTAAATCTCAGGACGAGATTTCCTCAAGGAGGGGATACTGTGACACTCGTGATTTAATCAGGTTAGTGATACCTTTAGAAATGGCTAAGAGTTCGTTTTGTGTGATTCTTGTGTGCTATGTGTTATATATGTGTGCTAAGTGATTTGAATAGGTGCATGATGTCATTTTGAGGTGTATGATCATCTCATTTTGAGTTCATTTATGTTTGGTGATGAGTATTCCATTTGTTTACATGTAGTGATAATGGAAAGGAATGGCGTATTGCATGCAATGCTACGTCAATGATTTGATGATGTTGTGTTAAGCGTTTATGGGAAATGTAACATAGTGAAGTGAGTGAAATTTAGATATTTATAGTGGACTTTCTAAATATAGAAAGTGAAATGTGAAATGAAAAGTTATTTTTAGAAAGTTAAGTAAGTTGCGTTTATGTAAAAAGGTTTATCCAAATTAGCTTAAGTTTTTATGAAAACTTAAGGTAATGAAGATAATTAGTTAATTAATAATTAAATAAAAAAATATAAAAATAGTAGGGATAGGGGGGACGATCGGCTAGGGGTATTAGGTAGGGATTAGGAAGCCTAAACTTGGTCAAACTCTAATACTTATGGGATAAGGATACCTAGGACTATATATAGATGAACCTAGCTCATAATTCTTTTCCCCATCTCCCTTTATGCCTGCGATTTCAGCCCCCAAAACCCTAAGGAGTGCCAAATGTTTTGAGTGATCGAAGAACCCTCAAGAATTGTTGTTTAGGTGCTAGCATTCAAGGTAAGTATGTTTATCTTAACTAGTTTATGATATTCATGTAACATAAGTTATGATGGATCTAGGGTTTTCATAAAAATTAGATTATATATGAACTTTAATGATGGTATAATGATTAAGAGTAGTTTAGAGTTATGATCATGCATGTTGTATGTTAGGGTTTGCGTTAGAACATGATTTAGAGTTGAGCAGAATTTAGGGTTGTGTTCAACTGATGATATCTAGATGTTAAAAACGTATTTTGATATGATTCAAGTGCCTAAATTAATTTGGAGTTCTGGAAGTCCAAAGAGTCTATTTTCTAGAAAGTCTAGCCTCAAATGATTTGGAGTTCTGGAAGTTGGTTAACTATAGGTAACAAGAAAAGTTGTCAAAATAGTAAATACGGGTCAAAATTAGGTCATGTTTAGGAGGGTAAAACCCTAACTTAAAAGTAGAATTAAGGTTAGCCAATCTACAATGATTAAGTTCTATTTAAGGTTGTGTTCAAAGAGTCTATTTTCCAGAAAGTCCGGCCTCAAATGATTTGGAGTTCTGGAAGTTGGTTAACTATAGGTAACAAGAAAAGTTGTCAAAATAGTAAATACGGGGTCAGAATTAGGCCATGTTTAGGAGGGTAAAACCCTAACTTAAAAGTATAATTAAGGTTAACCAATCTACAGTGATTAAGTTCTATATATATATATATATATATATATATAGAAACCCTAGAAGGATAGCTTCTGATTGTGTGTCTAAGTAGGGTAATTAGGGCCATACATTTTAGTGTGCAATCAGATCCGAATTGGGACAGTTATGAAGTTTGAGTTACAATTTGTGTATATGATACCACATGTAAAAGGAAGCTTGGGAACGCACAAGATAGTAATTAAACTCATAAAATAAACTTGAGATGAATTTTTTGGTAAATTTATGAAGTCATAAAGTAAGGTTTTTAAGAGATTAAAGTATACACTAAAATATCTTCAATTTGTAAACACTTTAGTTATCAGTGTAATGTGGTGATTAATAGAATGGTTACGGGTTGGGCATGGTGTCAGGGTAACCCAAGAATGGTTAATCAAACCCAAAGACATCCATTATAGTGTGTTTACATGGACTATAAGCTTTTAGCTTGGTCGCGTATAACCGAGATTTATTTATTTGTCTGAGTTGCGTGAAATGGATTTTGGAAGCAGCCATTTGAGCAATTCAGGTAGTTACATATCCCACTTTTTACATTGTTTTAAAACTTAGGAAATAGGAAATTATGCCACGGTGATTGAAATAAGTTTTAAATTGTTGTGATAAGTTTAGATAAATTGCAACGACTATTATGTGACTGATATGCTTATGTACTAACATGTATTGTGATTGTAATATTGAGGATTGTTGCATAGTCAGTTTGGATTACACCTTGCGGTATCCATTGGACAAATCTAGAGGGAAAGAGGATTTGGTTTATGTGATGTGATATATGAGATGCTTTCCTAAGTCAGGAGGGTTTTACTTAAGTATCATCTTCTTCCGACCTGAGCTAAGAGGGAAAAATGAATTGGATTGAATCCAAGAGCGATTGGGTCGTCTGCTTTAGTTTATTAATTAGATTTGAGGTGATGAATTGCATGTAATCTAGTATGTTTTGGTTAGCATAAAATTGTCCATTTGAAAAGTAATAGGTTTTTATAATCATAGTAAATTCGTTTAATGATTTTGGTAATGGATTGAATATGTGTGTCTGAAAGACTTATGTTTTCCTCTTTCTCACCAAACCATTGTGTTTACGAAAATAAGCATCATTTTTTATGGTATTTCTGCAAGATGAGTTAAAGGATTAAGAAAAATGTTTAGATGGATCGTAGTGCAGCTGGCGAAGTTTAGTTATCTAGATTTTCGTTAATTTTTGGATATGAATGTTATTTGTTTTGCATTGTTAGGAAGAAAAAAAATTGAATAGTTTGCATGACATGGACATTGAAGAGAACTGCCTTTATTTCACTGCCACAGACTCGCCTTTTTTGGATTTTGTTGATGTGTTAAGGTAGTTACATGACCCTTGCTTTTCTATAACCGATTATTTTTATGCATGTTTTTAGTTTTCTTTATAAAGACCGCCAATGTGTTGTGTATGATTTCCCTTTCCTCGTCCGCCATCGGCGTTTTCTGCCTTGGCGTGGTGTGGGACAATATTGGTATCCAGAAGCGAATGGTAATAGAGAAGTTAGATGGTTGAGCCTAAAACTATAACCCCCAGGGTCCTTCGGATGTAGATGCATTTTTAGGGCTTAAGTTTTAATGCTATAACTGCATCTTCCCCTCTATTTATGCATTAGCATATATATCTCGATTTTCTAGAGTTTTTCATTTAGTTATTTTGGCCTACATGATCCTGATATGATATGTATTACTTTCCTTATTATTTTTAATCAATGTTTTTTTCTTTTCCCCCTAACCCGTAAGAAGTCTCGTGGAATCGTTTGTCCCCCCCAACTGGACTTAAGCATTATAAGGAGCCTCCTACTCTTTGAGGAACCTAAGAGAGATAGGATAGTTGATCGTTTGTATCGAATGTTCCTAATAGGACAGGACCCTCTGCAAGATCGAGTGATTCTTCTAGCATGAGGCAAAGTCAAACCCAAGTGATGCCCACAGCAAAGTTTTAAAATCCTATCCCGTCCTTTTAACAATCGTGATTTTGTTTTATAGAGTTATTTTCTTTCGGATAATTTCGTATCTTGGAATTGTGCGAGACTTTTGTTCTTTAAAGTCCAGTTTTCGATTTTATTTTTGATATAAGTAAGTAGCTATTTGAAGGAGCATCCTTTATGTGTTAAGTTTGTGAGTGGTTTAAGATGTGCAATTGTGGTATATGTGAATTAAAATGAAGAAATGGGTATCTTGGAAGTAATTACATATAACACCACCCATTTTTGACATATCAGCAGCGGAAGCCTAAATCCTATGGTATTTAATTCGTAGAACAACAGTCATAATCATAGAAAACCAGCTGACTCAGAACAGACGTTTTTTAAAAGATAAGTTATCATTCATAATTTCACAGAGATTTTATATTTTATTTTTTACAAATATAGGTCCCAAAAATTTACATGAATAACAATAAAGTTTGGAATTGATAAAAGTTTAGGCCATCTTTAAAGGTCCGTGCGCACTCCGAGCCTAAAATGATGTTAGTTACCTGAATAAACATGCAAAAGAAGGGTCAACATAAAGTATGAGTGAAAATACATCAGGTTTATAATAAATATAGTTGTGAATACAATGTCATCCATAAGAAGGTGGGTTACGTTGTTATACACGACCATAATTGTAATAAATTGTTAATGAAGTATACAATTATTATGGAAAAAGTATTATTAGCTCTAAGCCACATGGGGCACTCAAAACTGACTAGTGTATATATCAATAATGATATATATAATGATAATGGCCCCCGTGTAGTAATTGCCATATACCTTTGAGTTTCAAATATAGTGCGTTTAGTTACCTATCCGGCTAACCACAAAACGGATTCCGTCAATCCCAATAGACCTATACACGTCACAATCGCAAGTGTTAATGGGTTCATGGATTTAGGGTCATTTGGCGATAAAGGGACTAAGACAACAGATGGCAAAATATATCAGATAGCATACCATTTAGAAAATCCGTTGTATTCCCCATGGTTTAATAGCATGTATCCCCCACACGGGTTTATGAAATAGAAATTTAAAAGTGAGGCTTATGAACTCACCTTAACGGTATAGGGAAATCTGATTGATGGCAAAAGTATATCAAGTGAAAGTAACGACTTCGTCACGCAACCTGGGGTGATATGTCAAGTCTTAGTGTGATGGTTTATGTTTCAAAACTTCATAAAGTTTAACGTATATCTTTGATTTATTAAATTATGGAAATATTGTATCACTTGATTCTGGAGGCCTTATCATAATCCAGGGCCGCCATGTAGTATCGTATAATGGAGCCAAAGCACTTTAAATTGTAAAAAACCCAGCAACTCGTCAAATCCGAAAACCAAAATAAACCCTTCAATATGAAATTTCCCTAAGTAACGTGATACGAAAAGAATTTAAAGTTTCTTTTCTTCAAAAGTTAGTTAGTTGATAAATAATGTTAAATATATAACGAAATAATGCCGTCGATTATGATTAATCAAGATAAATGTGTATGGTTTTAAATAAAAATCGAGTTTTAATAATATAAATAATAAGTTTTTATATTTATATAAAAATATAATATTTATATTTTTAAGTTGTCAAAATTGGCAATATATACCCTTGGTTTTATAAAACTTTACCCACTTTAGTGGGAGTCCTTTATAAATAAAGTAATAAATAATTAAAAAAACCTTTAAAAAAACATTGAAACTTGTCAAAATAAGGTCCTTATATTTATAACTTTTGTAAAAATGATTTCTTTTCAACAGCTCCGTTAGTTATAATTTTCCCCCAGAAAGTATAACGATATATACTCCATATGCATGGAAAATATTAGCAAAACAAGTCCAAAAAGTCATGCAATATTAAATTTAGGATTCCCCAAATGATATTTTCAGGTTTAATAGCTTATTAGAATAAGCTCAAATCTTATTAGAATAAGCTAAAATAAGATGTTCTAACATAAAAAAAGTTTAGAAAAAGGATTCGTTAGCTAGAAAATCAAAACGGGTCGTTTTTAGAGTTTTAATAAAAAAACACATGGGTTTGAGGATTCAAAGCTTCAAACAAGAGTTCATATATAATCTTAAAAGTATTATGAACATTCTAATACAGATTATAAGTTTATGGAACAAGATCTTAGGCTTACTTGAGCTAAAATGGGTCAAAATGGGTTTTTATGACTCGTACGCCTAGAAATGGCTTCAAGGGCTCCTTTTTCTTGATTCTTGGATTCTATTATGAGCTTAGGGACTTCTATTGATCCTTCTTGGTCTGATTTAAGACTCCATTTGAGAGTGTATGAGTTTTTGAGGTGTGGTTTGAATGTGATGGGATGTTCGGCTATTTATAGCCTTGAAAACCATTGGTGGCCAAGCTAGGAGAAGTAAGGACTAAGTATTAATGTAGAGTGATGAGTAATGAAGGCATAGGATGAGTCTTGAGGTCTAGAATTATAGCTAAGAAAGGTGGTGTGTGTTGGTTTAGCCACGGCAAAGAAAAAGGGGCAAAGAGATGACAAGGCTACTTGGTGGCCAAGTGTGGTGAATGAGGTGCTTGTAAGAAGCTTGGAGTGGTAGTAGGTTAGTCATATAGGTTCTTGAGGTGGTAGCTTAGCTTAAAATGGGTAAAAATGACATAAAAAGTATGTCGGGTTTGGTTCATTTTGGGTTAGGGTTTAGGGTTTTAATTTCTAGTTAGGGTTTAAGATAGTTTAGGGTTTAGTATTAGTGTAGGATTAAGGTTTAGGGTTTAGGGTTATGGTTTAGGGTTTAGTTTTAACTTTTAGGGCTTAGTTTTAGGTTTAAAGTGAAATTAGGGTTTTAGGGTTTCGTTTAGGGTTTAGGGTTTTAGATGACTAAGGGTTTAAGTTTATGGTTTATGAGTCATGTATTAAGTGCTTGTACCTTGTGTTAAAGTGGTGGTAAGAAACCAAAGTGATTTAGGAGGTAAAATGACCTAATTTGACTTTCTTGCATTATTGACTTGTACATTAAGCTTTAGAAAGTT
>BQNB010009485.1:0-86678 GCA_026074375.1 Tanacetum coccineum | reverse complement strand
GAGAAGCAAAAACTGACTGGACCCAACTTTATTGATTGGTATCGACAACTCAGGATTGTACTATCAATTGAGGATAAGTTGAATTACCTAGAGCAGCCACTTCCTCCTGCTCCTGTAGTCCCAAAGGGTCAGCAAGTTACTCCTGAAATCATTGCAGCTTACACTGCTTGGTTTAAAGGATCAAAAGAGATTGTTGGACTCATGCTCATGACCATGGAGCCAGAGATCCAAAGAAATCTGGAAAACCTCCATGCTTATGACATGTTACATGAGTTGAAGACTCTGTTCGCTCAACAAGCGGAGCAGGAGCTTCTTCAGACTACGCGAGATTTTCACTCTTGCAAACAGGAAGAAGGGCAGTCAGTTAGCTCGTATGTTTTGAAAATGAAGGGCTATATTGACAATCTAGAGCGTTTGGGGCACCCCGTGACACTTGGCCTTGCTGTAAGTCTGATTCTTATCGGTCTACGCAAGGAATTTGATGGGTTTGTGCAGAATTACAACATGCATAGCCTGGGGAAGACAGTTAACGAGTTGCATGCTATGCTAAAGCTCCATGAGCAAACTCTTAATCTGCCCAAAAACAACGCTCCTGCTCTACATGCTATTCGAGCTGGTAAAGTCCAGAAAGGTAAAAAGCACAACAAACCGCAACCCTCAAAGGCTGGCAGGGGACAAAATCAAGGGAATGGGAAACATAAGCACGCTTTTGCTCCCAAGCCCAAGATTCCCCCTCCACCCAAGAGGGAAGATCCCGCAAAGGACTCAATCTGTCATGAGTGTGGTGAGACAGGACATTGGAAGAGGAACTGTCCTCAGTACTTAGCCGAGTTGCTAAAGAAGAAAAAGAACGCAGCCTCTGGAGCTGGTGGTGGTTCAGGTATCTTCGTTATAGAACTCAATACTTTCCTTAATAGATCATGGATCTATGACACTGGTTGTGGTACTCATATTTGTAATACAACGCAGGGTCTAAGGGCAAGTAGGAAACTGAAGCCGGGGGCTCTTAGCTTGTACGTGGGCAATGGTCAACGTGAAGCTGTGGAAGCAATTGGCAACTTTGATTTATCTCTCCCTAGCGGATTAGTTATTGTTTTGAACAATTGTCATTATGCTCCTTCTATTACTAGAGGAGTAATTTCAGTTTCCCGTTTGTACGAAGATGGTTTTATTAACCGCTTCGTGAATAATACAATTCAAGTTTCTAGGAATAACATGGTTTATTTTAGTGCTATCCCAAGGGATGGTATTTTTGAAATTGATTTGTCTAATTCTTATACAAATGAAAATTCTATATATACTGTTAGCAACAAAAGAGCCAAACTAGACTTGGACTCTGCTCTCTTGTGGCATTGTCGTCTTGGACACATTAGCAAGAAACGCATTGAAAAGTTGCAACACGATGGACTTCTCAAGGAAACCTTACACACATCAAGTAGAAACCTTACACACATTAACACCTGGGTTCTAACTTGAAAAATGCGTTCATATCAAGTGGAAAGGGCAAAGACTGTACTTGGACTAATAGCACCGATGTATGTGGCACATTTATAAGATCATTCAAGGCAAGGAGCAGCCACTTCGTCACGTTCACAAAACAAACTAAAAATGACGACTTTAGTCGTTATGGTTATGTTTATCTTGTAAGCAAAACATGCCCAAGGTGTTTGAAACCTTCAAGGTATTTCAAAAGGAAGTAGAAAATCAACTCGGTAAGACCATAAAATCGCTACGTTCTGATCGTAGGGGCGAATATATGAGTCAAGGGTTTTTAGATCATCTGAAGGATCATGGGATTATTGCCCATCGTACTCCTCCTTACACTCCACAACACAATGGTGTGTCAGAGAGGAGAAACAGAACCCTACTAGATATGGTTCGATCTATGATGAGTCAAACAACTCTTCCAAAGTCCTTTTGGGATTATGCTCTTGAGACTGCTGCACGCATTCTCAATATGGTTCCAACTAAGAAGGTTGAAAAGACACCATATGAAGTATGGCATGGGCAAGCCCCTAAGATGTCTTACTTAAAAGTCTAGGGTTATGAGGCACTTGTTAAGCGAGATACTCTTACCAAGCCTAACAAGTTAGAACCCAAGTCTATTAAGTGTATCTTCATAGGATACCTAAAGGAAAAAATGGGTTATTCTTTCTACTACCCACCCGAGAACAAAGTCCTTGTTGCTCGAAATGCTGAATTCCTAGAGAATAGTCTTATAAATCAAGAAGCAAGTGGGAGTCTAGAAGATCTTGAAATTATTCAAGAAGAAGATACGCATCCTTCTATAGACACTAGATTAAATCATGAAGAAGATGATCTAGAAATGGATGAACCTCAAAGTGATATCATTCCCATTTGTAGGTCCAAAAGGACACGACGTCCCACAGATCGTATGTGTTTATACATCGATGCTGTGAACATGAGTAAGGGGATCTCGGTGAACCCGCTAACTATAAAGCTGCATTGTTAGACCCTAAGTCTGATAAATGGCTTAATGCTATGAATGTGGAAATGCAATCCATGAAAGACAACGAAGTTTGGGTCTTAGTTGAACTTCCTCCTAATGGCAAAACCGTTGGTAGCAAGTGGCTCTTTAAGAAAAAGACCGACATGGATGGAGCTGTACACACCTATAAAGCTGGTCTTGTGGCGAAGGGCTATACTCAAACCCTAGGGATTGATTATGAGGAAACCTTTTCTCCTGTTGCAGACATAAGAGCTATTAGGATTCTTATAGCCATAGCCGCGTACTATGACTATGAGATTTGGCAAATGGATGTCAAAACTGCCTTCCTCAATGGATATCTCAATGAAGAGGTTTACATGGAGCAACCCGAAGGTTTTGTCAATCCAAAATATCCAAACCGAGTATGCAAGCTGAAACGTTCCATTTATGGGCTTGGAATAAGCGTTTTGATGATGAAATAAAGAAATTTGGTTTCAGTCAAAATGCTGATGAGCCATGTGTATATCTAAAAGCTAGTGGGAGTAATGTCACTTTCCTAATCTTGTATGTCGATGACATATTAATCATGGGAAACAGCATTCCAATGTTACAAGATGTAAAATCCTACCTTGGAAGATGTTTTGCCATGAAAGATTTAGGTGAAGCTGCATATATTCTTGGAATTAAGATCTACAAAGATAGATCACGACGGTTGATTGGCTTATGTCAAAGTGCTTATATCGAGAAAATCTTAAAGCGATTTCACATGGAGAATTCCAAACGTGGAAGTATCCCCATGCAAGAAAAGCTTAGATTGAGTAAATCACAAGGTGCCTCTACACCTGCTGAGTTGAAGCGCATGCAAAATGTTCCATATGCCTCGGCTGTGGGTTCTATTATGTATGCTGTGAGATGTACTCGCCCTGATGTTGCGTTCGCTCAGAACATAACAAGCCGATTCCAACAGAATCCAGGTGATCTTCACTGGACTACTGTTAAGAACATTCTGAAGTATCTCAGGAATACTAAGGACATGTTTCTAGTTTACGGAGGTGATCTAAAACTTTGTACACGTTGAGAGTCACATACCAATACCAAATTATAGCTTATGAGTGCACTATAAATTCAACACTCTACTATATTTTAAGTATCTTGCAACATTTAGCATTTCTTTTAAAACATCATATCTTGCAGTATGATCATTTTGATTTACAACATTAATAACATTACAAAAATACAGAATACTATCAACTAATTACCTATCATAAGCTTTCTAAACTCAATTCTATCTTGATCATCAATTAATATCAGTCCCTATAAGAGCGACAATTACTATTCACCTATGGTTTGTCTTTGAGAGGTTGTTAGTTCTAATCTTCTTCACATCATATGTTTCATCAGCAATGTCAGACTTTATCTCTTCTTTTTTTGAACTTGTAGACAAAATGCCAAATTAGTATCTTATTAGAAATTAGAAGAGGATCTAGCAAAGAACACTACGGAAATGAAGAAAACATCGTGGAAAGTGATTTGGTGCAGCTCGTTGTCCGCCACGTCGTCTTGAGTTTCCCATTGTTCTTTGTAAAAGCCCATTATCTTTCTTTTGCCAAATTCTAACTAAAAATTGACACAAACTATTTTACTTGTGTCGCATTCCGACCACAAAAGATGAATAAAAGAGACACTGTATTTATCTAAATCAACAATTCGCGCTCCGCAACGAAGCGCGGGTCGAAAACCTCGTTATATATAATTACCTTGGGTGACCTCTAAATATATAATAAAATAATAATAATAATAAAAAAAGTTAGAAAAAAGTTTGAAAAGAAAAAAGAAGTTCTATGGGTGTTATTGGGGTTTTTTTCAAGGGGAGAATTCCATATATACCAAAAACAAACTTCATAATTTCATATATACCCAAATGATAAGTTTTCAATGCATATATACAAAATATGGAATTATGAGTTTTGTTTTGGGTATATATATGGAATTGCCAAGACATCTTTTTCCATCACAAAAACCAACCATGTTCGAAAGAGTCGAAGAAACCCAATGGATCTGGAAAGATGACCGAATGATAAAGACACCAATCACCTATGTACCATTCTTTTACGATATATTCGACCGAATACTCGTTAACGCAGCTGATAGGAAACAACGAGTCAAAGAGATCGAAGTTAAGATAAATGCTGCGGATAATTTAATTAGTATATGGAGTGATGGTGAAAGTGTCCCTGATGTAGGCCCTTATCATTCTTACTTTTCGGAGTATAAGATTGAGTCAACCAATGGTCATCATCGGATTAAGAAGGTGAAGGTATATAATTATATTTAGGGTTTATAGGATTTTATAATTTTAGATTAATACTAGTATTTGTTGTGTATGATTTAATAAGGCATATAATTTTGGTATTTGATTTTGCGGCAAGGGGGTGTTTGGATTATACTTGTTTATGGGCTTAAATGGCTCGAGTTCATTGACTTTAATAAGCCATATGTTATGCTCACCTACAACCTTTTTAGATATGCCTTAAACGAAACTCACTCTTATAAGCAATTTGAAAATCTCCTCTATTTAAATTGCTACTTATTTCTATATATAATATATATATATATATATATATATATATATATACATATATACATCATGGATTAAAGTTTCTAAATCATGTAACATCTCATTCTTGTTTCTTGTTTAGGAGTTCAACCAAAAGGAAAAGACGATAATTCATCGGACTAGCACAAAGTCCCACATTAGTTGGAATATGGTTTCTTTTAAACCTGATTTAGCACAATTTGGCATGGAACGTCTTGATGATAATATAGTCGCTTTGATGAAGACACGGGTGGTTGACTTAGCCGGATGCTCTTGCTCTGTTTTGAAGGTTCTACTAGATGGAACACCTCTTCTATTTGAAACGTTTCAACACTATGTTAGTCTTTATATCCAAACATTTACTCATGCTACGATAACTTATTACGAGAGGTTCTCTTTTTTTTTCTTTTTCTTTTTTAATATTTATGATGAATACTTAATTGCTAATTTTAATGCTAATCATCTCCAGTGTTGTAAATATCGCTCGGCGGTATCTCGGCGGTCGACCCCCTTTAAGCGATATATCGGTCTCGGCGGCGATATATCGGTTTCTCGGCGGAGACCCTAAATTATAAAGGAATTTATTTAAAAATAAATAAATATTAGCAATATCTTAACAAAATAAGTCAATAGCCACAAAATATATATATTTGTAATATTTTGAATATTTATTTGATATAAAATCTGCAATATATATATATTTAATAATTTTATTGATGTTTTTATTTATTATTTATAAATTATAATGATATATTTTATGTATATGTTGTAGAAATTACTAGTGGTTTATTTTTATTTTTACTAAAGCCTAATTGTTTATCTGTTGGGCCATTGTAATATTTGTTATTGGGCCAAGAAAACCTATTAGGTTAGGTCATCTAATATAAACACAGCCGCTACTTTCACTTCACTTTCTTCTCTCTTTGTTTCAAGTGTCCACAGATTCAATTGTCCACTGCCATAAAATCAAAAAAATCAGGTAATACCTTTTCCTCTTTCACCTTCTTCAACCTCCCTCAACCACCAACAAAATACACAAAACACCATAAAACAACCATTCTTATTCAAATTAGATCACGATCAACAAAATCAGAACACAAAAGCCTTTCTAAAAAAAATCAGAACACAAAAAATCGGCCGATTTTGGCCGATTTTGACCGACTTTGACCGATTTTGACCGATATTGACCATGACCGATTTTTTTTCCGATTAGTGAAAAAACGTATCGGTTGACCCCCGATACGCGATATATCAGTGATATATCGGCCGCCAAGGCCGATATTTACAACACTGATCATCTCTCATTTTATATAGGATTTATGGTAAGATTTTTGGGAAACCTAATGATAGATGGGATATTTGTGTTGCTAGAGCTGATGGTGGGCATTTTGACGAGGTATAAAATTTTGTATTGCATTTATGAGGTAAAAATATTCGCTAATATATGCTTTTGAATTGATTAGGTGAGTTTTGTGAATTATATCGCGACGATGAAGGGAGGAGCAGGGAAACTCAATATTCCTAAACTGCAAGATGCCAAGTTGGCTGATACACCTTATTCCCAACACTGCACTTTAATTCTGACACAAGGATATTCTTCCAAAGCTTTTGCAGTAAGCTGTCTTTGTCTTTGTTCTTTGATAGTCACATATTTGGATACGTGTATTCACATAAACAATCATTTAATTATTACAATGTTTATTATTGTTTGCAGAGGTCTCGATTATCTGTTATGGGCCAAGATAAATATGGTGTGTTTCCTTTGAAAGGTGAGTTGCTCAATGTGAGAGAAGCAAGTCCTAAACAACTGGAGGAAAACACTGAAATTCAAAATATTAAGAAGATTCTTGGCCTGGAAGATGGTAAAATTTATGAAAATGTTAAGGAATTGAGATATGGACACTTGATGATTATGGCCGATGAGGTGTGTACCAATAACTCATACACAATATCAACTATCTGCCATTTTTTTATTCTCCCATTTTTTAATGCTTATACAACATTAAATTTGTTTTTGTAGGATCATGATGGTTTACGCATGAAAGGGCTATTGATCAACTTCCTTCATTATTTCTGGCCATCTTTACTAAAAGTCAAAAACTTTATGCAGTGGTTCATAGCACCAATTGTTAAGGCCTCTCACAAGAAGACTAATAAAGTGTTCTTGTTCTATTCAATGCTCGAGTATGAGGCGTGGAAGGAAAAATTGGGAAACGAATACAATATATCGTACTATCAGGTTCTTTTATGAAAATTTTGAATAGCAATTCTATTGTTGTTTTTGCAATTTTTAATATTTTTGATTATCTCTAGGGGCAGGAAACTATTCAAAGTGAAGAAAAAGGAGAGTATTATTTTGATCAGCACGTTAAGGACTTTGTTTGGGAAAATGACGAGGATGGTGATGCAATTGAGCTTGCCTTTAGTACCATGAAGATTGACGACAGAGAGCAGTGGCTTCAAGCACCTCAGGTTTGGCTTTTGTCAACTTAGTTATAAACAGTTATTGTGTCGAATGTGATTGATAGAATATCATTGTGTTATTTAGTAGGGTTGAAATTGATTGGACCAGAAAACACTTTTCTCTCCTTTTTTTTAAAAAACATAACAAATATGCAATGCCTTAAATTTAGCATTGGTGAAACCACTTGTTAAGTCAACATGCATTTAGTCATGATTACAAAATTATCAATCCATATATTACAACTATGTAAATGAATCAACCAAGGTTTTCAAGATCGGGATCTTAGCTAGGATCATTTTTGGCTTTGCAAGATAGTAATAGTAGGATCGGATCAGGATTGTAAGATCCTATGAAAATGTATGTAAATTTTTATAGGGGTTGTGGTTTTATAGTTTATATAATAGTATAATACGAGATAAAATTACAATCAACCAAAACCAAAATGCACTCCAATTGTTAACCCATACTGACATAACACAAAACCCATGACGATTTAATCTGAATAAACTATTAACCCACTCACTTGCACAAAGCTAGTTTGCGTTTCAATTGCCAAAGAGCAATTTGGATACAAAAGATACTACACATGTGCACCTACTCCATCGTTTCAATGGTTAAACAAACCATTTTGGATATAAAAGAAATACTACGGGATCATGTAATAATAGTTATTAAGCCTAAGAAATACTACGCGATCATGTGACAGTTATTAAACCTAGCCTAAATTACCAGAAGTCTAAAATAAGGCCATTAATCTATGATTTCCAATTGTGCCATTGCGTCAACTTCATTTCCCTCTTCTAAACTGTCCATTTCCACCTAAGAAGGCACACAATACCACAATCAGGTGTTTGAAATTATAGAAAAAAGAAATGTTAAAATTATAAAAGAAAAAGTGTAATATATCATCTCACCATATTGATTTCTTATAGCCTCTTCAAGAAAATCATCATCTCTGCTATCGCCATGTGTTGTCGGCTCATTCTCATACACGTTTGTCAAATCTTCATTATCTTTGGTAATCCACTCATCATCAGAATCAACATCTTCAAAGTTGAAGGTTTCAAAATCTTCCTCTTTACGTTTCCTTTCTTCCCTTCCACTTAACTTTAGGTTATACATCACATACACAAGATCATTCATTTTCTGTTGTTGTAGACGATTTCTTCCTTTAGAATGTACCTAAACAACAAAAAGAGAAAAAAAAACTTAGGAAATTAGATAGCATTAGTGGTGTAAAATAAGCTAAAGAGATATCATTTTAAGTTGCCATCTGAAAAGCACTCCAATTTCTCTCACAACCTGACGAAGAACATGTCAAGCTCAAAACACGAATGGCAAACTGTTTCAGTTCTGGTGTGTCATCGCCAAATGAATCCCACCAATCAGCCGGATATCTGTATTGAATTCTATAACGAGAATTTAAATTGGTTTAACTATTCGAATGAGTTATGAATCTCCATAATCCAATTGGTTTAACGGTATTTGATACAAAGGGACTGTGATTAGCAAGACAAAATTAAATACCATGCTATGAGATCTGTTATGTACTTTGATCTCAGACACTTCTGTTTTAAAAACAATGTGAGTGTTGCTAGGACGTTTCCGTCGTTGTGTATGGGATCTGCCTACCCGTAACCTCCCAAGTGGGAGCTGTTGGTTTATGTTAGTTGGATACGCGATACACAACTAGGAGTGTGTGAGCCTATTGGGGGCACACACGATAAAACATTTAGAGCACATTGGGGGCACACACGATAAACATTTAGAGTACGCTTTAACTTCACGAAAGCTTCTAAAATAAACCAAATGGACATAAAACGATTAGGACAAATCCAAGGGCTGTCCTAAGTGATTTGGCCAGCTTTGGAAGATTATAGAGAGGGTCCAAGTTCGTTGTATGTTGGTGATAAGAGGAGAAGAGAGTTGGGATAAGTTCTAGTATCATGATAAGACTTAAACTTATGTTTTTTAGTCTTATCATGACTAAAGTCTTTGAGGCTATAAATAAAGCCATCCCATAGCCTCTGTTATTCGTTACACACAGCCAAGAAAGACAAGAATATTTAACTCCACTTCTCTCCATTTAATAAGCCGAATACAAAAACCCCTAGTGAGGCTTAATTGATTTTCGGTTTACTTTTCTACTTCCTTGTTCATTCTCGGTTAACCCATTTAAGGGTTGACGATTTGTGGCTTGATCCAAGAAAGTTCCAGGAGGTTTATATTACATTGGTTTATTTGTTTCCTAGGAGTGGAAACTAATTGATTCGATTAGGGGTTTTGTTTTCAGTTGTGACTACCTAATTAGGTTACAATCGAATTCGGTTATACCCTATTTGTTTCTTTTGATTTTCGGTTTTATTCCAAGAGTGGGTTTAGGCGATCGTTTTCAGAGGTATTTGGTTTACAATTGTTGTTGGGTTAATCGTGAAGTGTGGACTAGCATCCGGGCGTGCTTGTTTACGTGTTTGTGTGAGCACTCGTAGAGGTGACAACTTAGTCACTTGTTTCTCGTTCTCGGTTTCATTATTTGCTGGTGTCTACGAGGGTTAGTATTCTATTTATTTGTTCATGTCCCTTTGATGTGTGTTTTATGTATGTTAACTGTATATGCTAGACTAGATCTATCCGCTGCGTACTCGTACGAGTTAAATGGTTAACTTGATTGTAAAATTCCAACATCAAGTTCCATTGAGGCTCCACACTTATGAGCTACATTTCCATCATTAAGTACTCAGATGCTTATAAACGTGTAGTATCATTCCTCACAAGCTCATACACATGGAGAAACTTCCCACTATGACTACATTTCTCCCTAAACTGTCTAAATAAATGCATATTTGTAGCTCCATTTCTTATCTAAACTAGAGCATTATATAATCTCTTCCATAGAATCATAATGGTGATTGGTGAGCAAAAAAACACATTTCTACACTAATTTAAATTAAATGGGATATAAAATAAGCATAAATAAAAATATAATTATAAGTTTTAATTATATGAGAAACTCAAGTACCTGCTGTATAAAGTGGAGATCATCCGTCCCGGTTCAGGGACAGATGAGAGGTTCGTTCAAGGAAATGAATTGAACTGTCTTGGATCGGGCTAGACCATTTATCTTGTTTTGAACCTCGTAATTTTTACTATTGGACCCCAATTTATTGGACTTTTCACAGTCCATGAACCTTTGCTACATGAGTATATTTTGCTTACCCTTTCATAGCGGTTCCTCTAATATTTTGAGACATGATGATTTACCTAGCAGTAAAAAACTAGTTTTGTATCTAAAAATAAGCTAAAAAGAAAAAGTGTTCCGAAAAAAATTGTATTTCTACTTAAAAAAATCAGATAAGAAAACAAATAAGCATGACAAACACCTCATATATCCAACACACGCCTTTTCATAACCGTAGGAACCTCAATTACATATTTTTGGACTCGGTTGATTTATTCACATTTTGTTGTAACTAAAAAAGCTAAAAATTAATAAAAATATATGAATATTAATTTTTAAAAATATGGCGAAATTAAATCATAAAAATAATAAATAGATAAAAGATACTTCAATTTAAAAATAAAGGTAGTTTTTTAATTAAAAAATTTCATAAAATGAGATGGATGGTAAAGATTGCACATAACAAAAAGTTGTTACAAAAAGTTGTTACATAAAATGAGATGGGTGTGTTTATTGTTAAAAAGAATTATTTTCATTAACAAAAAAATATTAGTCTAAATTTTCATAAATTCTAAATATGAAAGTGTCTCAAATACTTTATAATGTAATATAGATATATACTATAGTAAGGCTTATGCTTGATTAATTAATACAAAGTGAAAGAAAGAAAAATTAACGTTTGCATTTTTGAATGTCATGTCATTCATATAGGTAACCTGGGATGGAACCATGGGAGTTCTCGCGGGGTTCTGGAACCCTATGAATTTTTTTGATTTAGTGTTAATTTTTGGAAAAAAAATGATTTTTTTCTAAATGCATCTTAAATGCACCTGGTCTGTCAAAATGTGTTTATGATATTACGGTTCAAAATGTTTTATGCACCGGTCATATTTGGTCATGGTTCCGTCCTTGTAGGTAACACCTTAGAGTTAATTCTTTATAACCTTTTTCTTAATTGTTTTTTTTTCATCTTTTAAATTAATATCAAATGATTCATTCTTGTTGCTTCATTACTGTCTTTGTTAGGTTTACATGATTTCAAAATCAAGAATGAATGTGTGATGATTAATTAAATTTGATTTTGATTCTTTTGATTTCTATCATTTTGGGTTAAAATGGTTTATTTTTGTGTTCACATCAAAACAATTATGGCCGCATTAACATTAAATGTTAATTTTCGAAAACGTTTAGGATACGGTTGAAGCCATAAAGTTAAATACAAAACAATTACTTTATTTGGTAATTTTAGTGGAGTCTGGATGACTGCACCTATCAAACTGCTGGAGTAGTCGTGTAGACATTAGATTATTATCCTCACATATTTTTTGTTGCAGTTATGTACTCTCTAAAACACTTGCTTACAAATTCTCTAGATGGATACTCGACGTTAATCATATACATACAAATTAAAAGATCATTTATCATTATGAGTAGTGTCCATTACGAGGATTTGTAGCGCAAGTTTATGTCCTTACTACCTTTTAAATGTTTTATAAAGATAGTATATTCATATATTTGCTTAAAAAATTGTATTTTTATTGTATGGAATATGTTATGAGGTGTTATTTCCCACCAAATATACTTGAAATTAAAGTAACTAACAGAAAAACAAAGATGTATTTGCCTACCATGCATTGTTTTATATAAACTCAGGTAGTTTTTTAGGCCGTACAGCTTAAGCACGGCCCATAAAAACGAATGTCTGTTTCTAAATGATAATCTCTATTATAGTTTATTCGTGTTTAATTGTATAATAAAAAACATAAACAGAGAATATGTTAATTACTTGTTTCCTTTAGTTCAAGTGTTAACATTACTATTAATATTAATCACAAATTAAATAGCCATTATTAATTCTATTTATATGAGACAAATACACAAAGGATGCTACTATTGTTACTCACGGCTTACATGAAGTACATATGTTTTATAACTTCTATTCAGTTTTGACCAACTGTTTATGGTGTACCATAATTTTTTTTATCAGTTTAGGTTTCATACTTTTTGGCAGTTTAATATTTTTGACTTGTTAAACTTTATATTTTTTATTTTGCACTTTTCGTTTTACAGCTTTATAATATAAAAAGACTAAAAAAATTTTAAAAACAAAAAACATCGAAGGTACAAATAGTCTCCTTTATAGCATATCTCATACACAAAAGTAAATTGTAATTTTTTTGACTCAGGCATGTAAATCCTGGTCTGAGTGAGAGGATATGATGATAGATTCATATACAATAAAAAGTACTCGAAAGTTTGTAACAGCTATAAAGTTCAAAAGGGTCACTTTATCAAAAGTTCATATCAAAGTTCCATATTCATTTCAAATGGTTCATTTCAAAGGTTCATTTCAAAGGTTCATTTCAAACCTTACACAGTCAATAATTTGACAAAATATGGGTCCCCTGGATGGTATGCTTGGGGAAAACCTATCTTTCATCTCAGCGTCACATCAGCTTTCTCTCTCCAACTTTAAAACTCACTACAATTTATTTTTCAATCATAATATCACCATTAAAACTCACATTTCGTCACCATTTTTAAAACTACTTTTATTCATAAACTAAAAACGTAAATATTAACGTAAACGTACGAAATTGATAAAAACGTAAACTAAATTAAAAACTTCTATTCATAAATTGAAAACTTAAACGATACATAGAAAATAAAAACGATACGATACTTAGATAAATAAAAACTTAAGGTACTAAATAAAAAACGTAAACTATTATGGCAAATTATATTTCACCTTGATCTCCACCCTTAGTGTTTCCATTTCCATTCGCTCCTCCCCGGTCAAGTGATTGTATGGCTGGAGATAGAACCTTATGTCTTCTTGGCGTTGTCGATACTCCTGAGCTGCAATCTCTCGTTCACAACATTCCACCTCCTTCCTTTTAATCTCTAAAAATGCTTCGCGTTGTTCTTTCTACGGAGTGTCATATCGGTTACCATCAACCTATCCAATGCATCGTCATTCATACTTGAATATCCCGATGCTCTCGACCCTTTATTTTTTGCAGCATCTCTCGCTTTGTCCCTGCCCATTGGTCGTCAAATTTCCTGCACCTCATCTTCAGCGTTGCCGCCTAGTATTCAGATTAATACTAGCATCCCCAGACTATGTGTTGAACGAACTAGAACCAGGTGACTTGTGTCTCTTGCTACCTCCCTTAGACTCTGTGGCGAATTTTAAATGTTCTTGAGTGTTTCATTTCAGACTATTTTTTTAAAACCTCCCAACAATGACGATATTTAAACGTGTTTCTGGTTTTAGCTTGATAGTGCATAAGTGCCCTTTTAACGTAATCTTCGTCGGAGGCTCTACTTTTCTGCGACATACGCATGACGTTGCCGTACACTCCACAAAACCGAACCACGACCGGGCACACAGTCTTCCATTTCCCGCACATCATATCGTACGTTCGACGAGCGTACTGTTTTGTTTTGCTCTCCATGTACGCCAAAACCTCACACCAAAATCCAGTTTCCTTCCTTGGGTTACCAAACCTACTGTTTTCGAAAACATCAACCCAACCTTTATCCAACGCAATTTCTTCCTCATGTGTCCACGTAATTTGTCCGGGTGCGTCATCGCTTTGAATCATCCTCTTTTGGCGTGCTCTAATCGGCTTCTTCGTCTTCGATTGTGAGGTCGTGATCGCTTCAGCGGGAAATTCGTGAGGACTGGGTTCTTGCCAATAATTGGTGCTTTCTTGACAAGAGTCCAAAAATTCAGGTGCCTATAACTCTTTAACCGGAAATGCATTAACCGGAGACATGGCTGGATCCATACGTCGTTGCGATGACGAACCACCCATTTGGGTTTGTGAGACGTAGTCATAGTGTCTAAATGGGAACGAGCTTTGTTGTGATGAGTAATCTTGAAACGCGTTTGGGTGTGACCCGAAACCGTGAGACCCGTATTGTACCGGTGTCGGTGCCGGGTTTTGGTATGGTTGGTTTGGGTAAGGTTGGTTAAAATAGTATGATTGTGGCCGTAATAATTCATTTTTCGGTTCGGTGAAGAGTTATCGGACCTAAAGGTGCCATCAGGTGAATAAAAACTGCGTGAATAATAAGCAATTTGGACTCATTTCAAAGTTTGCATAAACAAAAAATGTGTGAATAAAAAGAAAAGTAAAAAAGTGTACCTCAAAGGATGTTACCTGCAAAAAATGAAGAACACTTGAGAGTTGCAAAATAATAGGGACATATCTGCCTTGTTTGGTTGACTCGTGAAGAATTGTGTGAATGAGAGAAAAGAAAGATCTTTAGAGGTAATTATCAGAAATGTAGAGTGTTCATTTGTCCAAACATTTTTGCAGACTTGCTTTAGAAGTCCAATATTGAATAGTTGTTAACTATTTGTCTACACATGGCCTTTTTTTAGCCTACAACAGTAATAAAGACACACTGGGGCTGTTTGATAAAACTGTATTATTTAGTGCCGAATGAATAAAAAGTGCTGAATAATTCAAAGATGCTGAGTCAACAAGATTCTGAATCAAAAAACTGTTGGATAAATTTTTTGAATACCACCGCTGAATAAAATATAATTACCATTTAGACCTCGAATGTGATTTAATAACAAACAAAGAACGTTGCTGATAAATAATGTTCTTTTACCGAATTATAACTATAGTATTAAAAATCGAAAATTGAGAACCACGCTGAAATAAAAAAAACTTTTGCCAGTAACGATCGATGTAAAAAAACATAATTTTCAAAACGCACCGTGAAGTATTGTAAAACCCACATTTTTGAAAATTTGAATTTTTCATTTCATATTATGAATTTTGAAATATAACCTATAGTATTAATAAAGAGTTGGAAATAAAAGCCTTAGGTTATGGATTTCTGGAAATAATAGAATTTTAGTATAAAGTATTTAAATTTAAAAAAAAGTTACTATTCATGGATTACTATTCATCCCAAATTTTTTTTTTGTTCTTATCTTTTATATAGTAAATCTTTTAATTTTTAGAGTTTTGGTAAATAAGGAAAAGAGTGTAAGTTATTAAGGAAAGAAGTGTTAACTTGTCTGTCAAATTGATTTGTGCTTATCCTCTCTTTTCCTCCTATAAAAACCCACGACCCATTCATATTTCCATCATCCATTCATAAAAAACTCTCTGTCAATAAATCATTCATTCGTCTTTTTGAAGAATTCCAGTTTTTGAAGTTTTAAAGCCATTCGGGTGCTCCTATTAATCAAGCCTTCATTCCTTTTGGTGTAATTGATCCGTGATAATTTTTGTGTTCTCTTCTTCATCTAATAAGGTTAGTGTGATGTTTAATTATGTTTTTATGATCATAAATATTAAGAATAAAGGTTTTAAACATAAAACTAGTAAGGTATTTCTTGATTAAAAACTGGGCAGAAATTTAAGTCGTGTTCAACAGGTCATAACTCGGTGATAAAAATAGATTTTGACATGTTTTTTAAGTCTAAATTGTAGTATTTTGAATCTACTTTTTGAAAAATCCAGCCTCAAGTCAATCGGAGGTCGGGAAGGTTAGTTTTTTGAATTTATAAGATAAAGTGTCAAGGCTGGGAATTAATTCTGAAAATCTCACTTTTAGTGTATGAATTTAATTAAATATTGGTAATGATTTAGGCTTCGAAACTTACAGGTTATGTTATTCATAATATTAGGGACTTCCTTATTTTTTTCATGAATTATCGAATTGTTTAAGTGGGTCAAATAGACATGAACTTTTCATAAGTCTCTGCCCAGCCAATTTCGGGACTGTTTTTATTAACTAGGGTCAAAGGACCACTTTAAATTCGAATTAATTAAATTCCTTTAATGGGCACACATTAGATATGTCATAGGTGACCTGTGATTTTTGGTAGAATTTTTAAATATTTTTTGGTTAGGTTTTTAAGTCAAGAAAGTAAAATGAAATAAACCAGAAAATCTTGAAATGATAAAAGTATAGTAAAAGGATAATACTTTGAAAAGCTTTTGAGAAGTCAACTATAATTTGATAAAATATAATATTAGAAGTATATTCTTGTAGATTTGGTGCCTTTTGATTAGCCTTCTTCAATTTGTCTTTCATTTGTTTCCGATAAGGTACGGATATTCTATTCTTGCTTGCAAGGATTCTCATGACATTTGATCCATATCTTCGTTCTTTTGATTCGTAATTGTTGTTCGGATGTCCTTTCCTTTTAGTGAAGATTCTTCTTGATTTGTGTAATTAAATGCTTTTCATCCTATCCTATCACAATACTAGGGAACTTCGTATTGCGGAGTTATCATTTCGATATTTCGTTCTGATTGAGTTTGCTGGGTTTACGATTTAAAGTGCCCTGACTCCTCAAACGATTATAGAATGATCTCCAAAATGTGATGGCCCGAACGGTGATTTGATGGTTGATTCTGATGAACCTTTGACTTGTTTCTCATAATCTTATGACTCCCCATGCTCCTTTTAAACTCTTGTTTGTTTGACTCTTTTGGCACTTATAAACTTTTGATAATATGAATAATGGACTTATTTGAAACATTTGATAAACTATATAAAACCTTTTAGCCCGAGCTTTAGTAACTAGCCATGGAGGTACCATGGCCATGTCATCGATGCACACGATGGCATGACATTTATCTGGGGCAAGTGTTGATTAGTCCGCCCCACGGCGCTTCCCCTTATGTATGTTATATTATTATGAATTCAGTAACTCCCACTAGTGCTTCAGATATTTGTTTTGCAGGGAGCGTATGGATGCATCCTAGGCTATCAGTTTGTTCGGATTTGATTATGTGATTAGTGAATGATGAGTGTATGCAATACACCTCATTCGCTTTAGGTATACATGATTTGCAACCTTGTGTACAACCTTGTGAATATGTGATTTGTCAGCTCGTGGGCTTCAGTAACCTTCAGTTTTGATATGAACTTTTGAAGTGACCCTTTTGAAATGAACCTTTGAAATAAACCATTTGAAATGAATATGGAACTTTGATATGAACTTTTGATAAGAACGTTGATATGATCTTTTGATAAGAACCTTTGATCTGAACTTTCGATATGAACCTTTGATCTGAACTTTCGATATGAACCTTTGAATCGAACCTTGATACGAACCTTCCGAAATGATCCTTTTTGGTATGATATGAACTGCACTCTTCGATATGGTCCTTTTTGAATTTGACCTTTCATATGAACCTTTGGTATCCGTTTGTCAAGCTTCCACTGTCTTTTGATTTGTCTTCTCTTTTTATTTCCATATGTTATATATATTCGTTCACTGAGCGTTAGCTCAGCCGCGTTTCCTTTTTCCTGCGGCATGTATTAAGCAGGAAGATCGGGTTTGAGTGAAGAGGGCTAGAGATTATAGAAGGCTTTACCTAGAGAACCCTTGTGATATGAATAAATTTTGAAGACTATGTTTATTATTTAGTTTTTGTCATCCAACCCCCTATGTTTTTAGGCTTTTGAATTCCTTTGAAGATTATGTTGGATATTTAAATTTTCAAAATAAATAAAGTCTTTTGCTTGTGCATTTGTTCTGATAAGACTCCATAACGTAACCCTTTGTCTCTCTATCGGAGCTGGGTGTTACAATTATGGTATCAGAGCTGCCAGGCTCGACCTATAAGACCTAGGTTTATGACATGTGAGGATTGAGTAGACATTAGGCTTCCATTCGTATTTTGATATTCCGTCTATATTTTGATATTCCTTTCGTATTTTGATCCTAACCCTTGATCGTCTTTGCTCTTTTGTTTGTTGATTTCTCGAATGGTGAAAACGGTGGTAAAGGAAATAGGGACGACAAGCAAGCTGCGACAAAAGGGCGTGATCATTCGGCTAGTGCTTCAGGTACCGTTTCAAGAAATTCTTTATTTGTTCGATCGTGTTGTTCTTTTAGTTATTTTATCCGGTGTTAGTGCGACGTCTTCTGTGGTCTTTCTTTCGTTTTCTAAACGTATTCAGTTTTCCGTCATCAATTTGTTTGCGCCCTAGCTATTACATCTATGGCTTCTTTTTCATTTCCTAAACACGTTAAAATCCACTCTACACCATTGATTTTGCCTTATCTATTTCTACGGCTATGAAAAGTCTGGTGGTTATTTATAAAGAAGGATGGCAGCATGATATATTAGATAAGATTATTTGGGTTATGATTTGAGACAGAGTATGATAACGATGAGAACATGTTTATGTGATTTAATTATTATGACGCCTGCCAACGTGATAATAATTACATGACATAATGTGGACTTATCGGAGTCATAGGATGTCTCGAGGAGTTTTTTGATCAATTTTAAAGAAGTAAGGGAGCGTATTAAAGATGGTCCGATATTTGGTTGAGGTGATGAATGGAAAAGTCGCGATTGCTAAGGAGAAATTTAAGAAGGCTTAGTCACGACAAAGAGCTATGACCGATCGTCATCAAAGAGCATTGGAAATTAAATCGAGGATTGTGTATTTGTTAAAATATATCTTTGTAGTGGTGTTCGACGTGTTAGTTTGAATTTGAGTCCCCAATTTATCGATCCGTAGAAATCTTGATCATCTGATAAAATTTCGTATCATTTGGCGTTACCTTTGAAAAGGCTTATGTGCTTATGTGTTTTGATTGTCGCTTCTGAAAGGTTCCGATTATTATCCGCTTCCTATAGTTATCAGATTCGTATGGGTTCGGATCCGTTTCGTTTAATCTTCCTACTTCAATTTCGAGGACGAAATTTTTTTTTAGAGAGGAAGAGTTGTAAAATCCGCATTTTTGAAAATTTGAAATTTTCATTTCATATTATGATTTTTGAAATATGACCTATAGTATTAATAAAGAGTTGGAAATAAAAGCCTTAGGTTATGAATTTTTGAAAATAATAGAATTTTAGTATAAAGTATTTAAATTTTAAAAAATAGTTATTATTCATGGATTACTATTCATCCAAAAAAAAATCTTTTTTTTTTGTTCTTATCTTTTATATAGTAAATCTTTTAATTTTTGGAGTTTTGGTAAATAAGGAAAAGAGTGTAAGTTATTAAGGAAAGAAGTGTTAACTTGTCTGGCAAATTGATTTGTGCTTATCCTCTCTTTTCCTCCTATAAAAACCACCCATTCATATTTCCATCATCCATTCATAAAAAATTCTATGTCAATAAATTATTCATTCGTCTTCTTGAAGAATTCCAGTTTTTAAAGTTTTAAAGCCATTCGGGTGCTCCTATTAATCAAGCCTTCATTCCTTTTGGTGTAATTGATCCGTGATAATTTTTGTGTTCTCTTCTTCATCTAATAAGGTTAGTGTGATGTTTAATTATGTTGTTATGATCATAAATATTAAGAATAAGGGTTTTAAACATAAAACTAGTAAGGTATTTCTTGATTAAAAACTGGGCAGAAATTTAAGTCGTGTTCAACTGGTCATAACTCGGTGATAAAAATAGATTTCGACATGTTTCTTAAGTCTAAATTGTAGTATTTTGAATCTACTTTCTGAAAAATCTGGCCTCAAGTCGATCGGAGGTCGGGAAGGTTAGTTTTTCGAATTTATAAGATAAAGTGTCAAGGCTGGGAATTAATTCTGAAAATCTCACTTTTAGTATACAAATTTAATTAAATATTGGTAATGATTTAGGCTTCAAAACTTACAGGTTATGTTATTCATAATGTCAGGGACTTCTCTATTTTTTTCATGAATTATCAAATTGTTTAAGTGGGTCAAATAGACATGAACTTTTCATAAGTCCCTGCCCAGCCAATTTCGGGACTGTATTGATTAACAAGGGTCAAAGGACCACTTTAAATTCGAATTAATTAAATTCCTTTAATGGGCACACATTAGATATGTCATAGGTGACCTGTAATTTTTGGTAAAATTTTTAAAGATCTTTTGGTTGGGTTTTTAAGTCAAGAAAGTAAAGTGAAATAAACCAAAAAATCTTGAAATGATAAAAGTATAGTAAAAGGATAATATTTTGAAAAGCTTTTGAGAAGTAAACTATAATTTGATAAAATATAACATTAGAAGTATATTCTTGTTGATTTGGTGCATTTGGATTAGCCTTCTTCAGTTTGTCTTTTATTTGTTTCCGATAAGGTACGGATATTCTATTCTTGCTTGTAAGGATTCTCATGACATTTGATCCATATCTTCGTTCTTTTGATTCGTAATTGTTGTTCGGATGTCCTTTCCTTTTAGTGAAGATTCTTCTAGATTTGTATAATTAAATGCTTTTCATCCTATCCTATCACAATACTAGGGAACTTCGTATTGCGGAGTTGTCATCTCGATATTTCGTTCTGATTGAGTTTGCTGGGTTTACGATTTAAAGTGCCCTGACTCCTCAAACGATTATAGAATGATCTCCAAAATGTGATGGCCCGAACGGTGATTTGATGGTTGATTCTGATGAACCTTTGACTTGTTTCTCATAATCTTATGACTCCCCATGCTCCTTTTGAACTCTTGTTTGTTTGACTTTTTTGGCACTTATGAACTTTGATAATATGAATAATGGATTTATTTGAAACATTTGATAAACTATATGAAACCTTTTAGCCCGAGCTTCAGTAACTAGCCATGGAGGTACCATGGCCATGTCATCGATGCACCGATGGCATGACATTATCTGGGGCGGTGTGATTGGTCCCCGGCGTTCCCTTTTGTTATGTGATATGATATGATTCAGTACTCGCCACTAGTGCTTCAGATATTTGTTTTGCAGGGAGCGTATGGATGCATCTTAGGCTATCAGTTTGTTCGGATTTGATTATGTGATTAGTGAATGATGAGTGTGTGCAATACACCTCATTCGCTTCAGGTATACAGGATTTGCAACCCTATGTACAACCTTGTGAATATGTGATTTGTCAGCTCGTGGGCTTCAGTAACCTTCAGTTTTGATATGAACTTTTAAAGTGACCCTTTTGAAATGAACCTTTGAAATGAACCTTTTGAAATGAATATGGAACTTTGATATGAACTTTTGATAAGAACGTTGATATGATCTTTTGATAAGAACCTTTGATCTGAACTTTCGATATGAACCTTTGATCTGAACTTTCGATATGAACCTTTGAATCGAACCTTTGATACGAACCTTCCGAAATGATCATTTTTGGTATGATATGAACTGCACTCTTTGATATGGTCCTTTTCGAATTTAAACTTTCATTTGAACCTTTGGTATCCGTTTGTCAAGCTTCCGCTGTCTTTTAATTTGTCTTCTCTTTTTATTTCCATATGTTATATATATTCGTTCACTGAGCGTTAACTCAGCCGCGTTTCCTTTTTCCTGCGGCAGGTATTAAGCGGGAAAATCGGGTTTGAGTGAAGAGGGCTAGAGATTAGAGAAGGCTTTACCTAGAGAACCCTTGTGATATGAATAAATTTTGAAGACTATGTTTATTATTTAGTTTTTGTCATCCAGCCCCTTATGTTTTTAGGCTTTTAAATTCCTTTGAAGATTATGTTGGATATTTAAATTTTCAAAATAAATAAAGTTTTTTGCTTGTGCATTTGTTCTGATAAGACTCCATAACGTAACCCTTTGTCTCTCTATCGGAGCGGGGTGTTACAATTATGGTATCAGAGCTGCCAGGCTCGACTTGTAAGACCTAGGTTTATGACCTGTGAGGATTGGGTAGACATTAGGCTTTCGTTCGTATTTTGATATTCCGTCTATATTTTGATATTCCTTTCGTATTTTGATCCTAACCATTGATCGTCTTCGCTCTTTCGTTTGTTGATTTCTCGAATGGTGGAAACGGTGGTGAAGGAAATAGGGACGACAAGCAAGCTGCGACAAAAGGGCGTGATCATTCGGCTAGTGCTTCAGGTACCGTTTGAGGAAACTCTTTATTTGTTCGATCGTGCTGTTCTTTTAGTTATTTTATCCGGTGTTAGTGCGACGTCTTCTGTGGTGCATCGATACCATCGCTCTCAACATTTCTTCAAATTTAATAATTCACGTTAAACATAGAGGGTATTTGAGTGAATATATACTCCGCTGAATCATTTTGTATACTATATCTTGCAAAGTCTGTTGGTATTCGGGTCTTGATAATCAAAGATTGCCGGATAAATTCTTGAATCGTGTATAGTTCACTTTCCGAATATAATATTTCGACCCTATTTGTGCCTTGGGTTACACGAAATTTGTATTGAGATAAGACAAGAACACATTCAAATTCTAGGCACAAGAAAGAGAGCAAAACATGGAGAAGATTGTATATGTTGTGATGATTCTTCATGTTCTTCATGAAAGACCAAATTTCATGTTTATGTATAATAAACAAATGGTAGTTGTAGGGAAAAGTTGTGTCTCTTGGTGAAAAGTCACACCTTTTAATAAATGGTCACAACCCTTCAATTACTTTCTCCAATGAATTTGTGACAGTTAAAACTGTCACTAACTGCAGCCCATTGAAGGCATATGTCCATTAGCGACGACCAATTTTTGTCACTAATGCAAACAGTCATATCTTTTGAACCATTGCAAGAGTATGGTGACGAATGGATTTCTGTGACTATATAAAATATCCAAGGTGTTTACCCCTTGATATACATTCACAACATTTACCATTATCGCACTTGAAATCAAGTTAATAGTTTATACAAGTGTGCACTCCACACCTTTGAACTCGTATTATAACTTAACTTGAATCCATTTGGTCTCGGGTAATCACCATTACACCAAAATGTTTGATGACACTAAAATCACCAACAATCCTCCCCCATTTTAGTGTAATCTTTGATTTCCCAAAACAATCAAAACAAATCAAACTCGTGCATAAATGAAAATGTCTTTCGATTAAATTTTCATCTTAGTATACTACACATTCCAAATATTCGAGAATCGGGTGTCGAAACGATCGAACCCGTCAACCCATTTGAATACTTGAAGATAGTATACACACAAATTTTTATCTCCAATGTTTATACTTGACGCTTTACAAGCCATGCGTCCATATCCATTCATGAGCATATAAAAAGCCAAAGTCCAAGCTTCTTGAAGCGGCAAAACTTCATACTCATATAGGTAATTTCTTTTAATCATGCCCTGCGTTGCATTTTTTTAAAAGAACTATTAAGAAGATAAACTTCAACCTCTTTATCTTGCAGGTCTGAACACATACCCAGGGATAGTAAAAACATGTGTTCCAATATCTAAGTGTGAGCTTTCCGCATTAAATTCAGCTTCTAACGTTGTATTAGAAGAGAATTGGGTGTCTCACCATTAAAGAATTTAAATGGACTTTTATTCTTTCCCTATTTCCGACTTTGTACACTAAGTCTCATGCGAACTATTTTCTTAAATGGTAAGCTATTGATAGTGTAGATTCACTATCTCAACGCATAGTAAACACATGGTAACATCGACTTTTAAACATAACACAATGTTTAATATTAAATCCTTTAACCATTACACTTCTAACCAACAAGAAAGCTGAAATAATTTATCATGATGCCACTAATAGTTGATAAGTTGTAGAACTTTGTATCTTTGATCCAAGATACTACATCCACACCAAACTGTGAAAATTATGCCATGGTCTTTTCCATCAACTATACTAATTCCATCAACTTGTTATTTCCATGTTGAAAGATCCCCAAACCAAAATCCATGGTTTAGTCAAGTATTAAAATACTCGTTTATAATGCAACATTCTAACCCCGTTTATTAATCCGAGACCACTAGAATGTTAACTTAATTTTTATGACAACGTATTGATGTCAAGTTAGACTACAAAGTGGTCAACAGGCTTTAAGCCAAAGCATATAGTAAGCACCATACCCATATACAACTTCACATTAGTGTGTTCGTGGAATTAGTTTCTAATAGCTATTCAAATCACCACGGTGTAACGGCAGATTTTAATTTTATTTTTCTAATGATCATCCATCTTATGTGAGACAAATAAAGAAAATGAAAATCTCATATTCTAGATTTCCATGTAACCGCCATTTTAACAAAAGTAATAATGTAGCAATTCATGCAAATGAAATATAATATTTCTTCACAATTATCATGCATGAATCTATTGCAAAAATGTACATTAGGTAACAACTAAAATATAAAATAATAATACTATTATTAATTTTCGTTCTGATCAACGTAATTCCAGATTGGCATCGGTTTTGCCTCTTGCCAACATTGATAACCATTCCTCAATGTTATGATATATCGAGATAGATATATTTTGAAAGCATAAACCAAAGACCCATAGTTTTCGGGCCTTTTCCTGGAATCAAAACACAACCGTCAAGTTACCGTTACCGCCAAAATACAGTTTTCCCGCCAAACTTATTCATCTCGCAAAGAGCCAAAACATACAAGATATGAACCCATTAAAAATTATGGAGTAACATTTTAAGAAAACGAGATTATCGTTTACGAAGTAGATTTCAAGCCCTCAACGAAACCAATTGTATACTTTGACGGGAATCAGCTAAAACCAATTGCATACTTTGACTTGAGCCATGCAATTGTCAATTATAAATATTTAAATTTGATATTCAGTAATAAATTTTCAACCAAATATGCAAATTGGATCATTAATTAATGATGACTAACCATTCATATCAATCCTTTATGCATTTTTCTGGTAGTAAACGAAAAACCACATATATATTTTTTTTTTTCTTGTAGTTTTACATATAGTACAAGAAATTACATCCAGAAACCATTTCAACAACGACTATATATCATCATGTTATGCAATATTCACTTTCAGAGATATAGAAAATATATGAATAGAAAATGCATACCAATCACTGATGTTGCGAAGAAATGGTTTTTGCCGATTTTGTTCACCATAATAAATGATCCCATCTTGATAGTAATTGCTTGTTTACAAATTCCAATTATTTTAGCAAACCAAATGTCTACAAAACTTTATACGTAATTTTCACCAATAAGGATGTCTTGTTATACAAGATTCCAGGACCACTTTCCAACATACCAAACTTATGTAACAACTTTCCATGATTATCCAATATCAGTTCCTTGTAAGGGTTGACAAAATTAATCCATGATTCAAGTGACCAAGCCATGATTATCATGAAAATATTGTATTCGTTTGTTGGTATTCGGGTCTTGATAATCAAAGATTGCCGGATAAATTCTTGAATCGTGTATAGTTCACTTTCCGAATACGATATTTCAATCCTATTTGTGCCTTGGGTTACACGAAATTTGTATTAAGATAAGACAACACACTCAAATTCTAGACACAAGAAAGAGAGCAAAACATGGAGAAGATTGTATGTGTTGTGATGATTCTTCATGTTCTTCATGAAAGACCAAATTTCATGTTTATGTATAATAAACAAATGGTAGTTGTAGGGAAAAGTTGTGTCTCTTGGTGAAAAGTCACACCTTTTAATAAATTGTCACAACCCTTCAATTACTTTCTGCAACGAATTTGTGACAGTTAAAACTGTCACTAACTGCAACCCATTGAAGGCATATGTCCATTGCGACGACCAGTTTTTGTCACTAATGCAAACAGTCATATCTTTTGAACCATTGCAACACTATGGTGACGAATGGATTTCTGTCACTATATAAAATATCCAAGGTGTTTACCCCTTGATATACATTCGCAACCTTTACCATTATCGCACTTGAAATCAAGTTAATAGTTTATACAAGTGTGCACTCCACACCTCCGAACTCGTATTATAACTTAACTTGAAATCCATTTGGTGTTGAGTAATCACCATTACACCAAAATGTTTGATGACAGTAAAATCACCAACAAAATCGGTCAACATACAATTTCTCATTCAGTGGTCACTATTTAATCTACCAAACACGCTGGCCGAATCATTTTTACATAATCAGTGCTGAATTATTTTATACAGCAACAATCAAACACCCCCTCTCTTTTACTCGTATAATAGGTAGATAGAAATAGCAATCTAATACAAAAAATTACTTATTATCTAAAACCAAGGGACTAGAAGTGCAAGTTGGACATGTAACGTTGACTTTGGAGTCAACCCAATTGCCTTTAATATTTAACTTCATTTTACTCTTCTATTTTGATTGCATTTATTCATTGATACCAAAACTTTACTCTCAAAGACTTTCATCCATTTTGATAAATTGTAAGGGCCGTTTGGTTAGTTAGCAAGAATCACTATCAGTATAGGTTTGGTTATAGAGTGAAATAGATATGTGATACGATCCAACATATATTACAGTTATCTTTAGATAGCATTGTGGTCATCATGTCTCCATAATAATAGGCATGCATGCACGTTTTAGTTGTCAATTTTTCATGCAAGTTTCTAAATTGTAGGCCAGTTGGGCATGGTAGTTATGATAACAGTTACATCCTTGCTTATAAATGTCTAATCTGTGTATTAGTTATTAAGATGAATGAAAAGAAAAGTTTCTAGTTTCTCTCTTGTTTCTCTTGAAGTCTTGCCCGCTCAAAGGGCCTTATCACATCTCGTCTCGTATCTATTTCTTGGGAGTTTGGCCTACTAAAACAAGGCTGCATCAATATGGGTATAAGTTTTTTATATAATTGCAAAACCAATTGTTTGGTTGAGTTCTGGTGTGGATAATACCAACCATGACCTCATAAAAAATAAATTGCTAAGATGCAAGGAAGAAGATAAGAGGTGCAAATTGCCAAAGAAAAGCTATACAAAAATCCTACCATTAACATCTTTGAATTTGATGAAATTAATAAAATAAAAAGTCCATTTTTTACCCTTTCTTCATCTAGCTGTGAATACGACGAAACACAAATGAGCATACCAAATAAAATCCTTTTATATTCTTGTATGCTTCTGTAGTAATTTTGAAATTTTATAATATGAAAATACCTTCGTGGCCCCATTTCCAGCGACAATGACAAGGATGCGAAAGATCTTTTAAACTCAGTTCTACTCAGACAGTTACGGAGTACTTGATTAATCTTATAATGCCTTTTTTTTATATATATATAGAGGTGAAATAGAATTATCAATTTGTAATGATGAGAGTTGCAAAGGTAAAATAGAATTGTTATGAGCAAGATAAAAATACAATAAATTAGAGGAGAGAGAAGAATAAATTACATATACCCACTTATGCTCTCTTTATGGGTTTCTTGGGACCATTTGATTCTCAACTCCATTAACTTTAATAAACCAAACATTATATTTCAAAGTGATTCCATATCTTTCATTCTATACCCTCCTTAAGAGAAGTTTTAGGACCATCTAAAGATCAATTCAGATATAATGTAAATTTTTTTAAAAATTATCCAAAGCTGTTTTAGAATGTTAACATTGATAGCCAGGGGTCTATTTCGAAGACTCAAAGTCTGGACTCGTTTATAACTTCCCAAGGCTTTGTTTACCAACTTTCTCCTTTCCTTAGGTGTATGGGTTTGCAGACTAACAGATGTGAATTCTTCATGCAAGACAATGGCTATTATATTTTAAATATAATATATCACGGGAATATAATGCCAGAGTGGTTTACAAATAGAAGTACAGAAAGTCATGTAAAGGTTGAATTACCATTGCATTGGTGTTATGATAAGAACTTTAGGGAATTTGGAACTTGTGTTGTTTTTAAGAGAAGAAAGCCTTTCAACAGATATAAAGGGTACTCTGTAAAGAACTTTGATGGAGCTTCTACCCTAGAAATTTTCTTTCCCAAAGAATTTTTTGTAGGAACCCAAGATTCATATATGATATGGTTGCGTTATACAAAGTTTTCTGGAAATGGAAGGAAGTTAAGAATTTTGTAACATTTTTTTTCGAAGAGAATAATGAAGATTTTGAAGTGAATGAGTGTGGCGTACGACTAATTTGTGATGAAGATATACAACAAGAAGCACATTCAAGTATGCTCCAAGGCCTCCCAACTCCAACACAACATGGTGGTTTCTTGAGCCTAAATCGTACTTCCTGGTCGTGGTAGTTGGTGTGACTTTTGTTTATCAACTTGTTTGCTTCATTTCCGTAGCTACTTAGTATATTTTATCTCCTCGTTGCTTTGGAACAACATTTTTTAACTTCCTGCTTATTAAGGACATATAACACATCTATGGAAAATAATAGTATAGGAAATAGGTGATAGATATCATTCTTTTGATGTGTTACTTCACCATCACACCTCATCTGATACGTACTATTTGTGAAACACATATGCCCTTAATCAATTAATCAAATGTCTCCGCATGAATTAAATAAAATCACATCATATATAAGCCAAACTTATAAAACTCAATGACACAATTTGAGTCAACTAAGTCATCTTATTCATATATTTTCATTATATACTCGTTAGTCTTTGACAGTTAACAATAATATTGCAACCTTCACAATAGTTTTGTCTATTATATCTTTTCCTTTAGTCATGTAGTTAACAGGTACTTGCTTTTAACCTTGTAAGGAAATGCAACCTTTAAATACTAAGAAACACCAACAACAACAACAAAAAAAGTTCATAAGCTTGTAGCAAAAACGAAGAGTAATGTGTGAAAACTGTACTCATACATCAAATAAGAGGAATTGTGTTGAATATTATACAAACTTTTGAAGAATATCGGGGCTATTTGTCATGAATATGGATATTCCGGCTTGATTATCAACCAAATAAAAGACTAGTGTAATCTTAAAACCTTATTGATTTGCATATGCAACATCATACAACCACGTTTATAATCTGGATCTCCCAAGTTGCTGCAAACAACCTCGCCTGCAACATGATTTCACATTTATATTATAAGACTTAACTAAGCATCCCATATGAAATAACATACGAGTCTCTAAACAGTAAAGAAATGCTTCTGAAGACTGATTTCCCAACAGGCGAACATGAAGTTACCTACCCACAATTCATTCAAAATATTACACTTTATCTCCCTCCCAACATTGCAAAAAGGATACCAATGCAAATGCACAATGACATACTAAACCGAAAGAATCTTTCTTAGAGAACACCGTGACGAGAATAATTCTATGTGGTATTATAAAACCTCCCACAAAATGTAAAAGATCATAAACTTTAGAATCTTTACTTGAGAGGGCCATTTTACAACTCCCGGAAGTGAATATCTTAAATTCTGCATCAGAATTGAGCTACTATGGTCACTGTTGGCCAACTCAAAACTGAAAGGAGACAAAATTTGCAGTTAATAAAACGTCAAAAGCAAATGTCGCGAAAAAAGCACACATTAACTTGTGTTTTGTGGACAATGTACTACAACTATTTAATATGCAAATACTTTTCTTTGAGAACTCTTGCTATCAATTGTACACTTTCAAAGTTGTGAAATTGAGAAGGATTTATGATCTGGTTAGGTTGTTTGTAGTACTAAGAATCAATGCTATTGAAACTCACATTACAACATTTTTATACTTTTATATTCGATGTTTGTGTTGAATCACTTAATAGCATATAGATATTCAAACTTGCCTATTATTATAGTCTGTTTGAGATTAGAAGTAGAGAAAAAAACGATCATCAAAGATAACTGACATGCTTAACTTTATTCAAATGATACTTAAATGCATAAAACGATCATCAAAGATAACTGACATGCTTAACTTTATTCAAATGATACTTAAATGCATAAGTGCGTAGCATTGTAAGCTTGATGGTCCTAACAAACTAATCAGTTCCACTATTATCTTAGTCTACAAAAGTAACCAAAATCGAATGGGCGGGTTTGCCAATATAAGGCCCCTAAGGTAGGTGTGTGAACCTATTAATGCTTGTAATGCTTGTTAGACAATTTACTTTATGTATTATTTAAGTATGGGTCGAATTGGGTCAAAGGGCACATGTAATGGGTTGGGTTAAACCCATATCCAAACAGCCTTTAATTGACAGTTATGGTAGTTATTCGGTATAACAGTTAGAGTCAGTTATCATGAAACGTCACAATGGTTGACTTTGTTAAATTGTGTCGTTTCATAAACTATAAATAGGTTAGATCGAGTCTTATGTAAACATTCATTCACTTTTACTCAATATCAATATCAGTGTTTACATATTTTGTCTTTCCACACAATCTCAGTCGCATACACAAACCATGGTTAACTATAAACGCGTTATGGAGAGCAACTGGCATTCATTCACTGTTGGTATCGATTCACAGGTTTCAAATGAAGCCAATTGCTCTCCATAACGCGTTTATAGTTAACCATGGTTTGTGTATGCGACTGAGATTGTGTGGAAAGACAAAATATGTAAACACTGATATTGATATTGAGTAAAAGTGAATGAATGTTTACATATGACTCGATCTAACCTATTTATAGTTTATGAAACGACACAATTTAACAAAGTCAACCATTGTGACGTTTCATGATAACTGACTCTAACTGTTATACCGAATAACTACCATAACTATCAATTAAAGGCTGTTTGGATATGGGTTTAACCCAACCCATTACTTTTGACCCAATTCGACCCATACTTAAATAATACATAAAGTAAATTGTCTAACAAGCATTAATAGGTTCACATTCTCCCTCCTAATGCTTTAATGCCAATCTTCACATTGCTTCCAGGTTCTATCTTCAAGTGACGATAACAAAGTCATCACTGCTGCTTGTGCTTGTCTCTTTTCCTTGATTTGTTGCTTCATAGTTGCTTTCATTGTTGGCATCTTCCATGTTCACATCTTCCCTTACAGTCCTGCTCCTTTTCCTTGGAGTCTCACTTCATGAAGGTATGAATGAATGGCACATTGTACTTCATGAAGGTAAATACTTTCCCAAGGTTTATTGCATTCTTAGATTTGATAAAGATCGTGCAAAAGGAAGTTCCCCCTAATACCCCACGTTGGGCCAACCAGAAAAAACAGTTATCTCTTAAAGGGAAGCAGTTTCTAAAGCAGAAGGTTGAGGAAGTTGTGTCCTACAATTCCTCAAAATTACAACCAACTCGCAAACAAATAGAGAGACCATGACTTAATCAAAGAAGTTAAGAGGGCACGTTGTTAGACCTGTAAAAAGAGATGGCACGTTTATTGAAGTGTACGAACAAGGAAGATTCAGCAACAAAATTCAGGAAGCACCTATGACAAATCCAACAATTCAAATTCAAGAGACTCACAAGTATAAACCATGAAAGACTGCATGTAACCACTGATTACATGGTGGAGGGTTCGGATCAAGGAAACTGGAATGATATTTGGTTTGTTAGTAGTGCGTATAAAAGGCATATGAGTCATACAAGGACTTTATTCAGAAGGATGGTGGAAGGATTCAAGAAGGAAGGGACCGAAGAACAAAATAAGAAATCCATCTTTTCTTATGGGGTTGGTGAGGCGATAGTGGAAACAAAGGAGGGTAGTTTGGTGATACCACAATAGTTCTCTATACACCGCCGGCCGATCACATTAAATGTAATGAGAGCATTCGATCAGTTAGAAGAACAAGGCTTTAATTGTTGACTTATGGTAATGGAACATGCGTTTTTTAAAATACATTCGTTTGATAATGGAACGAGGCCATTGGAAGTGCAAAGAAGAAGGCATGATGGCAAAGATGAAGGAAGCATTATCGAATGTCCACAACAACAATAGAATAATGACCTTCAAACGATGATCCGGTAGAAAGTGTTCATTGATTCAAAGAAATGGGAAACTTAAGATGGACAAAGGCGATGTCAAGATTATATCGATAATGATACGTAAGTTTGAATGGAACATTATACTTCAGTAAGGAAAATTCACTTTCCCAAGGTTTATTGCATTCTTAGATTGTGATATAAAGATAGATAAACTGTTTTTAATTAGGAAATTTGGGAAGTATTGAAAGTGAAATTCATGGAAATAGATGAGTGGTTTTCTATATGGGATACTTAAAACAAAAAGTGCTAGGGAATTACCACCAATTATAGGGTATTTTAGATTGATTTTGTTAGGCCTTAATAAGTTTGTGGATGCAATGGGTGGTTATATGAATGTAACCTTTAATGACAAATGGTACCAAGTTGCAAATATTTTGGGTTTGGCAAATGAGCATCATGAGACAGTCAAGGAAGTGTACAAGGAATACATTGGCATGGTAAAGGTTTACTACGAGGAAGCAAAGAGATCAAGGCATGGAGAACCAAGAGATGTGGCAGAGAATTGCAGAGGTACTGCTGAAAAGGAAAGACCACAGGTTGATGCAAAGATAAATGCTGAAGTAGAAGAGATGCCTGATGAGACTCCAAGGAAAAGGAGCAGGACTGTAAGGGAAGATGTGAACATGGAAGATGCCAACAATGAAAGCAACTAAGAAAGCACCAATCAGGAAAAAAAGACAAGCACAAGCAGCAGTGATGACTTTGCTCACATTTGAATGCAACTCTGTGTCAGTTAAGCTTCAAGTAAGCTTCAATATCTCAAGTAACGTCTGTGTGAACCTGATAATGCTTGTAATGCTTGTTAGACAATTTACTTTATGTATTATTTAAGTATGGGTCGAATTGGGTCAAAAGGCACATGTAATGGGTTGGGTTAAACCCATATCCAAACAGCCTTTAATAGTCAGTTATGTAGTTTGACAGTTATGGTAGTTATTCGGTATGTCAGTTAGAGTCAGTTATCATGAAACGTCACAATGATTGACTTTGTAAGTTGTGTCGTTTCATAAACCATAAATAGGTTAGATCGAGTCTATGCAAACACAATCCATTCTTTACTCAATATCAATATCAGTGTTTGCATACATATATTGTTTCTGCAAAATTCAGTCTCATATATACACAAACCATGGTGAATCATAAACGCGTTATGGAGAGCAATTGGCTTCAAATGAAACCTGTGAAGTCGATACCAACAGTGGCATCAGAGCCCATGTTCTGATCCGTGGGTGAAGCAATTGCATAGGAATACCAAAGTTGTTCTCGACAAAAGAAACGTGCAAAAGGAAGCCCCCCCTAATACCCCACGTTGGGCCAACCAGAAAAAACAGTTATCTCCTAAAGGGAAGCAGTTTCTAAGACAGAAGGTTGAGGAAGTTGTGTCCTACAATTCCTCAAAAATACAACCAACTCGCAAACAAATAGGAGAGACCAGTGACTTATCAAAGAAAGATAAGAGGGCACGTTGTTATATTTGTAAAAAGAAAGGGCACGTTTATTGGAAGTGTACGAACAAGGGGATTCACACAAAGATTCAGGAAGCAACTATGACAAATCCAACAATATCGAAAGGTCAAGAGACTCTCAAGTATGAACCAGAAAAAACGCATGTAACCACCGATTACATGGTGGAGGGTTCGGATCAAGGAAACTGGAATGATATTTGGTTTGTTAGTAGTGCGTATAAAAGGCATATGAGTCATACAAGGACTTTATTCAGAAGGATGATGGAAAGATTCAAGAAGGAAGGGACCGAAGAACAAAATAAGAAATCCATCTTTTCTTATGGGGTTGGTGAGGCGATAGTGGAAACAAAGGAGGGTAGTTTGGTGATACCCAATGTGCTCTATACACCGGAGACCACATTAAATATATTGAGCATCGATCAGTTAGAAGAACAAGGCTTTATTGTGACTTATGGTAATGGAACATGCGGTTTAAAGTACATGTTTGATAATGGAAAGAGGCCATTGGAAGTGCAAGATGAAGGCATGATGGCAAAGGATGAAGGAAGCATGATCGAATGTCACAACAAGCATTTAGATGAATACTCTCAGTCGATTGATCCGGAAGAAGAGTGTTCATTGATCAAAGGAATGGAAGATCTTAAGATGGACAAAGGCGATGTTCAAGATTATATCGATAACGAGTACTTAAGTTTGAATGGAACATTATACTTCATGAAGGTAAATACTTTCCCAAGGTTTATTGCATTCTTAGATTTGATAAAGATAGATAAACTGGTTTATGGGAATTGGGAAATATTGAAAGGGAAATTCATGGAAATGATTGAGTGGTTCTATATGGGATACTTAAAACAAGAAGTGCTAGGGGAATTACCACCAATTATAGGGGTAATTAGGATTGATTTGTTAGGCTTATATAAGTTTGTGGATGCAATGGGTGGTTATATGAATGTAACCTTTAATGACAAATGGTACCAAGTTGCAAATATTTTGGGTTTGGCAAATGAGCATCATGAGACAGTCAAGGAAGTGTACAAGGAATACATTGGCATGGTAAAGGTTTACTACGAGGAAGCAAAGAGATCAAGGCATGGAGAACCAAGAGATGTGGCAGAGAATTGCAGAGGTACTGCTGAAAAGGAAAGACCACAGGTTGATGCAAAGATAAATGCTGAAGTAGAAGAGATGCCTGATGAGACTCCAAGGAAAAGGAGCAGGACTGTAAGGGAAGATGTGAACATGGAAGATGCCAACAATGGAAGCAACTATGAAGCAACAAATCAAGGAAAAGAGACAAGCACAAGCAGCAGTGATGACTTTGTTATCATCACTTGAAGATAGAACCTGGAAGCAATGTGAAGATTGGCATTAAAGCATTAGGAGGGAGAATGTGAACCTATTAATGCTTGTAATGCTTGTTAGACAATTTACTTTATGTATTATTTAAGTATGGGTCGAATTGGGTCAAAAGGCTCATGTAATGGGTTGGGTTAAACCCATATCCAAACAGCCTTTAATAGTCAGTTATTTAGTTATTCGGTATAACAGTTAGAGTCAGTTATCATGAAACGTCACAATGGTTGACTTTGTTAAATTGTGTCGTTTCATAAACTATAAATAGGTTAGATCGAGTCTTATGTAAACATTCATTCACTTTTACTCAATATCAATATCAGTGTTTACATATTTTGTCTTTCCACACAATCTCAGTCGCATACACAAACCATGGTTAATTATAAACGCGTTATGGAGAGCAATTGGCTTCATTTGAAACCTGTGAATCGATACCAACAAGGTGGTCTTACTATGATTTGGTCATATTATTATATTATTAACCGTCTTCTATCACAATAATACGGCCAGTTAAATCTAGTTGGACTAGTTGTGAAAGTAAGCTACAGTATTGTAAAATATGTGGACTAGTTGGACGATAGGTGTAAGATAGCATGGTATATGAGATACAAAAATGAAGGAAAGGTAGAAAGTATTTCCCATAGCATCAGTTATGATGCTAACTAGCAAAGGAACAACAAGGTGTACTAATAAAAAGCAATGTTGTAAAAGTCGCCTCGATTTTACACTAGGCAGCCAAAAAAAAAGGTCAACGTCGGTCCACAAAACGATCAACGGTGGTCAACGCCGGTCAGGGGACAACGATCAACATAATGAACTCAAACTATTTGATGACATAGAAATTCAAAACAGGGAGTTAAATGTGAACCAGTTGGTGATGGTGACTGCATAATATATATAGCAATCACCAAACCTCTCTACTGCCGTCGTTGGTCAACGATCTGGTCGAACCTACTCAACCTACTTCGAATGATAGGGATGGTAGTTGTTCATTGACGGACACAGTTCCTACATGGGATGTAGATCTAGTTTTTATGGTGGTGCACGATGGTGGTGGAGAAGGAAACAGTAACAAGCTGGGTTGTTGTCTGGGCCTTGGTTGGATGGTATGATTCTACTATATAACACTAGAGATCCTAATGAATACTATGTTAATCGAGCTTGGATCTGACGAACAGCATAAGGTGGAAAACAAATGGTGATTACATGAGTAAGACTAAGGTGAATGGTATTCATGCACTGAATTTACTTAATGTGCTGCTGATTGGAATAAGCAAAGACTTTAAAACCATCACTTATAAGTAACCAAGTGCATCAAATATCTAATAATGGTGGTGGTGGTGGAGGAGAAGATGCTTAAGAAGAGGGGTGTTTGGATTAGAGTTTTTTTTTTAAATTTGATAATTGGAAATGTCAGTGACCAACGCTGTTATAGAGAAAATGGTAAATTACGGATATATCGATCGTCTGTTATGCACTTGTGGGGACTAACGAGAAAACTGACGACCGTTACGGTTTTGGGAATCCCAGCGAAGCAAAATCAGGATGTGGATGTTGGGGACTAACAGTGCAATTTTGGCGATTTTGGGACTAAACCCGAGAATTGGCTTGAGTTTAGAGACTAACGATGTAATTTACTCTAAAAAGAAATGTAACAGTAAAACCTTATTCTTTGAATTATCCCTCTATGTATATTGCAAAATTGGTGATCAAAGTATCCAAAATGGCAATTGAATGATTAGGCAAAACATTCGGGTTTATGACATTATAGATTCCTTGCTACCTTGCGAGGGTTACATTTTTGCACCAAAGAGCTGGCAAGAATCCCATGTCAGGCCACTTTCATGGTTTCTCCATAAAAGTGTCCAACTTTCACCATATGAATGCAAAAAACCAAACCTCATAATGTTTGAAGATTTTCGACAACACTAGTCCGCAAGGAATCTTGTGGGAATTTTTGCTAGTTTGCCATAAACAGAATTGTTGTGGCCATTTTCAATCTAATTTTAATAGAAGTTAAGTAATGGTCTTGTTGTGAAACTGGTCAAAACAGACTCATTTTTAGGTAAGGCCGTAAGGGTTAAAACAATGAAGTTGGCAAGACTGTTTTGCCAAACTTTTAATACAAATAATGTGTCTTGCTAGATTATAATAATTAGATTACTTCGGTAATAATGAAAGTTTATTCTCAAATGAATAAGGAGGTTAATGCATTTAACTTACGTTTAGGAAACTTTCAACCTATTTGACCCATTGCCCTATTTTTCATTAAGCTGTTTTTATAATTTAACTCTCAGACACTTAAACCTACTAGAGATAAACATGACCCAGAATAACAATTCGTAAGTAAAGCCGTAAAGGGGTTAAAATTGCCACCTCTAAATTCTGATGTTACTTGTGTCTTGAACAGTAAAGAGAGAGGAAAGAGGGCGAAGACAACAAGCATAGATGGATTCATACCTCATGCAATATGCTGAGCAAGACTGAGTATCTTGACATGCTTTTTCTTCCTTAGCTCATGTTTGTTGACAAGTAGAACCGCATTATCATCAAAGTTAACCTCACTTTCATCACACTGACCTTTTTGCATGGCGACTCGAACAACCACACCATACACCACCTATCCTTTCTTAACTTTTCCGTCTGGTTGGGCTTCCTTCACTGATGCGACTATCGTGTCCCCTAATCTGGCTCCTTTTCCCCATCAAAGCTTGTATGCACATAACTCGTTTTGCCCCTGAGTTGTCGAGCACTTTCAAATTGGATCTCATTTGTATGAAAGTCTGATATGAATCAAATTGGCTAATACTTGAATTAATAAAGAGAATGAACCTAAAACAGACCTCCTGCGTTAGAGAAGCAGGTTTCTCCCTAGTCTAATGACTCCAAATAACTTCCTACCCTAGATTGATAATCTGGGTGACTATATATAGAGTTATAGACACCGACTCCTAATCCTAATAAAACTCTAATACGTAAATAGTAAATAAAAGATATCTTCTGGGTTAAGAATTCCAATGTACTTCAACGGTCCCTCAACTCTTTTCTTTTTGTGCCTCTGGAAAACTTGACCCCACCTTTGACTCGTATTCATATCAATACCCCCTTCCCAAAGAAGTACCTTGTCCTCAAGGTGGAAATATGGGAACTGGTTCTGTATGAGTTGAAAAGGTTCCAATGTAGATTCATATTTTGGTAAACTCTTCCAACGGATAAGAACCTCTCGATCTTCTTTGGAATTACTTTTCCCTTCTCGAACGCCAAGCACTTCCTGTGGTTGCACCCTCATCTCCATGTCCTTTGTTAACTCTTTTGAAAAATCAGTTTCAGCATCTTGGTCACTAACCACCTTCTTCAATTGAGACACGTGAAACACGGGATGGATTGATGCCGTATCAGGTAACTTAAGCCGATACGCCACAGTTCCGATCTTTTCTAGTACTTGAAACGGTCCAAATTAGCAGGAAGCTAATTTCTCATTTAACCTTTTGGATACTGAACGTTGTCTATAAGGTCTGAGCTTCAAGAAAACCATACCCCCCACACAAAATTGCACATCTCTTCGATGGTTATCCGACTGTGCTCTCATAATTTGCTGAGATTTGAGCAAATTCTTCCTCAAATCATCCAAAACCCGATCACGCTCCTTTAAGTATTTATCCACTTCAAAAGTAGGGGCTGAACTAGTCTCATAAGGAATTATCTTTGGTGGATCTCTTCCATATAATATCTTAAATGGCGTTGCTTTACTAGACGTATGATATGATGTATTGTACCAATATTCAGCCAGGATAACCATCGAGACCATTGCTTTGGATTTTCAGAACTAAAACATCGTAAGTAAGTCTCAAGGCTTCTATTGACTACTTCCGTCTGCCCGTCCGTTTGAAGGTGGTAGGTTGTGCTTCACTTTAGCGTGGTTCCCTGCCACTTGAAAATTTCTGTCCATAATTTACTCATGATTACCTTGTCTCGATCAGTCACCATAGCTTTTGGTACTCCATGTAAGCGTATTACCTCTCGCATAAAAACCGCAGCCACTGTTGACGCCGTATATGGGTGTCTTAATGGAACGAAATGAGCATACTTTCTTAGGCGGTCCACCACTACTAATATGACAGTGAAACCTTCAGATTTAGGTAACCCGTCAATAAAGTCCATAGTGACCTCATCCCACACTTTGTCAGGTAATTCTAAGGGTTGAAGCAACCCACTTGGGGCTAATGTCGAGTACTTATGACGCTGGCATACCACACACTCTGAAACCATCCTTGCTATATCTTTTCTCATTCCTGACCAATAAAGTTCGAAGGCCATGCGATGATAAGTTTTTGTGTTGCCCTCATGCCCGCCGGTCGCGCTGCTTTGGAACTCGAGAAATAGTTTAAGAATCCATAGGGACGTTCTTGGCAACACTAACCTATTCCTGTACAGCAAGCACCCTTCCTCCATAGTATACCCTATGCACGAACCATCTTCTTCTAAGACTTTTTTCCATAATGGCTCAAGCTCCGCATCACGTTCCAGATCCCTTAACAATTCATCCCAATAGTAAACACTAGGCACCGATAAAGCTTTAAATTTAACTGATTCAGCTCTTCTTGACAAGGCATCAGCAGCACTATTGTCTTTCTCGGGTCGATATTGGATCTTAAAGTCATAACCCATTAATTTAGTCAGCCACTTTTGATATTCCTCCGATACCAACCGCTGCTCCAAATGATGTTTAAGACTTCTCTGGTCGGTTCTTATTATAAAGCGATGACCCATTAGATATGGTCTCCACTTTTGTATAGCCAAGACAATTGCCATCAACTCCTTCTCATAGACCGACTTCAGTTTAGCTCTAGTACCCAACACTTGGCTAAAATAAGCGACGGGTTTACCCTCTTGCATGAACACTGCTCCTACCCCACTCCCTGCTTCAACAATAAACGATTTGTTAAAGTCGGGAAGGGCGAGGACAGGGACTTGTGTCATGGCTTCCTTCAGTGTTTAGAAAGCACAAGTTGCTTTATCATTCCATTGAAAATTATCTTTCTTGAGTTGTTCAGTTAAAGCCCAAGCTATCTTTCCGTACCCTTTCACAAACTTACGATAATAACCTGTAAGTCCCAAAAACCCTCGGAGTTCCTTGATGTTCTTCGGTATCAGCCAATCTACCATAGTCGCGATTTTTGATGGATCGGCCATAACTCCCTCGTTACAATATGCCTCAAATACTCGATACGGGTTCGAGCGAATGAACATTTTTTATTAGCATATAACCCATGTTGCCTTAACGTGGCTAAGACTATAGACAAATGTTTCATATGCTCTTGTTCGTTATTACTAAACACCAGGATATCATCAAAAAATACAAGAACGAACTTTCATAAGTAAGGATGGAATACCTTGTCCATGAGTGATTGGAATGTTGCGGGTGTATTTGTCAAACCGAACGACATAAGTAAAACTCATATTACCCTTTTTGTGTCCGGAATGCTATTTTGGAAATATCCGATTCCTTCATGCGAATCGGATGGTAGCCTGATTTTAAATCAAGTTTAGAAAATATAGTCGCCCCGTGTAACTCGTCAAGTAGTTCATCTATGACAGGTATAGGAAGCTTATCGAGAACCGTAGCCTTGTTTAATGCCCGATAGTCCACGCAGAATCGCCAACTTCCATCTTTCTTTTTCACCAGCAAAACCAGACTAGAGAATGGACTTGAACTAGGCTGGATGACACCCGCAGATAACATTTCCTTGACTAATTTCTCGATTTTATTCTTTTGTATATAAGGGTAACGATAAGGTCTGACACTTATGGGTGTCGTGCTATCCTTGAGCACTATGAAATGCTCATGATCACGGCTGGGTGGTAAACCCGATGGTAGATTGAAGACATCTTCATACTCTGCCAATAGACCACCAATATCAAATGATGTCCCTGTAATCGTAGCTTCAGCTTGTGTGTCATCCAATTGTTTCATCTCAACTAGAAAACCTTTCTTTTCCTTTTGTAATGAGCGCACCATGGACTTGAGCGATACCAAAGTCCGACTCAAGCCCGTCTCTTCCTTAATTGTAACACTCCTTCCATCATTCACAAAAGTCATCCTTAGCTCCTTCCAATTCACTGTCATGTCACCTAACGTTTGTAACCATTTGATTCCCAATATCATATCCGTGCACCCAGTTCCAACGGGTAAAAGTCATCGACTACTTGCAATTCGTGTAGTGTTAACACCACCTGTTTACACAAACCATAACTGTTTTCTATTTTCCCCACAGACCCACACCCACTTACAACTAACCTTAAATCATTCACCAATTCCATTGACAAGAAATTATGAGTAGCCCCGCAATGAATCAACACAACGACATCTCGATCACCTAATTTACCTTGAATTTTCATTGTGCGAGGAGTGGTGAAACCCATCACGAAATTAAGTGAAACCTCTACCGAATCCAAGTGAACATGTTCGGTATCCGAGTCTTCATCCTCTTCCTCATCTCCAACTAACAGTACCTGTAAAGTTTTACTCGCACAACTGTGGCCAGGTGCAAACTTTTCATCACAACGGAAGCATATTCCCTTCGAACGCTTCTCCGCCATCTCCGCATCCGTTAATCTCTTAAAGGGCTTTAGGCGACCTGTAGTTGCATTCGTGTGTTTTCTTTCGGGATTGTTAATTGGCCAATGTGTTGAACCTGATCCGTTGTAATTTCGACCCGCATTGTACCCCCCTGTTGGAGGTTTATGAGCGCTTTTACCAACAACACCATTTAACTTGTTATCATTGATCATGATTGATATCATCAAATAACGTCACATTTTCCTATCATTTATCCAACATGATTTACCCAGTTTTATTTAATTATTTCAAGATATTGGTACTTAATCGCTTAAAGTTTTGTATTGCAGTAATTAAGAAGTCACTTGTGAAGAAGAAACAAAAAGGCGCAATTATGGATCTAAAACGAAGACATTTGAAGAAAGTACTAAACTGCATACATACGCCGTATCCAAAAAGGGAGATACGGTGTATCAGCGTCAGCTCATCACAAGAAATACGTTATTATCAATTCCCTATACGGCGTATCTAATGCTTATCTATACGCCGTATTGATAGCTATTACCTCAGTCAAAGATACGAATTAAATGTAATTAATGGTAATTAGCTTGATTAATTTGATCTTATCGCGGACTTCAAGGAGATTAACCCAATACGCCGTATCCACTTAATTTGATACGGCGTATCCAGGCGAATTCAGACATTATAAATAGTGAACTTAAAAACGAAGTTCTGTGTGCAAAAACATATTCACTATATATTATACTTCTGAAGACGAATTTCTGAAGCCAAGAAGAGCAGCCAAGGTTGAGCACCAAACCTAATCCCAAAGAAGACATCGTGTAATTTTACTTTCTTAATCGTTAGGTTTTAATTAATCTTTTGATTACGCTTGTAAACATGACCATGATTGTAGGCTAATACCCTCGGGTATTAGCCATTTTAATGAAGATTATTATGTTTGGTTTGGTTTAATTCGGCTTTGCTTAATTTATCGTTGTTGTTTAATTATGTTTATCGCCTCATACTTGTTTATGTGCTTGTACATGCGACCTATCATTCAACTCGTCTTGGGATACCTAACCAGTTACCTTGATGCCGGGATAGCTCTCCATGTTGTGTTTTATATGCCTGGACAAACAGGATCACAAATGACACCTTGTTTTTTACCTTTTGACTATGAGCTTATTTGGACCGGCAGGTGACCCGATAAATGTTCAACCAGTATTGTTCTTAGTTGACTTGTAATTGATTTTGGTGGTGGGCTAGGTTCTTAACAGGATCACCTCTGCTTTAATTCCCTATGATATATTATAATTAGACTATAGGATGCTTTATGTGGATTCGTTAATCGTGACAAGATTGTTCGTGTCTAGGTCTTAGGAAGAAGTACCGCCTAAGTCTTAAGAATAATATGTCACCTCGAGATAAGCAAGCCATTGCACTATTTTATCAAACCTGCATGTAATTGGATTTAATTTGGTTAATACAGTTTTCTTATATTTGGCTCGTGCCGCTATCTTGCTTTGTGTTATTTGCTTTAGTGTATTTTGTGTTTTGAATTGTTTATTGTCACCATAAAACCTGTGCCAGTCTCTCAGGCTGAAAACCCTCCATATCCGTTAGATACTCGTATATAGCATAGTTTTAACTTGTAATTAGTCTAATCTAGAATAGAATAAATACTAATCGGATATTTGGTTAACTCTTACTCTTAGTGTTCGACACCCTACTTACCGCAAAGCTACATCTTGACCGGGTACTCTGCCCGTTAATGTGTTGTCTTTAGGTTAGTCGGCTAAATATAAATGTAAAACTTTGATAAATAAATAATACCTATCCAACGACACATCAAGGTTTTTAGCGCCGCTACCGGGGAGTGATTAGTTTAATCTTTACTCTTTTAGTATTTCTAATTTGTATCTTGTTTAGTGTATAATTGTTAATTTTAATTTGAAACTACTAATTGCTAATTGTATCATCTAATTATTGTGTTATAATTATCTGCACTTAATTGTTTGATTTAAATTATTGCATTTTAATTATTTTCTACAGTATTCTGTTCTGACTGATTACTCGATACGGCGTATCCACCAGTTGGATACGACGTATCGAACCTTCTTATCAGGACAACGTATTGAGTTTTACTGCCTAAACGGAGTATCTATTTTTGGACAATACGGCGTATTCATAGGAATCCATACGGCGTACTGCTTATTCAACAGACTCATACGGCGTATCTTAATCAATAGGATACAGCGTATCGTCATCTGATACAGTAACAATGTCTCGTTTTCAGTTTTTTGTTTTCATGCATTTGCTTCTATGAAAACACTTACTACTGATCATTTATGTTTGTTTACAGAAAATTGTTCAAGAAATCGCAATGGCAACACCTAAAAAGAATCATAACGAGCCTTGCCTTTCCAAGCTTGCTGAGCCAAGAACCAATAACAACAACAAGATAGGAGTCAGCAAGGAAATACTAATCATGCTACAAGACCACACCTACGATGGAGCAGAAACAAAGGATGCAGCTGACCATGTCACCAAATTCCTTGAAATAATTGATATAGTCAAAATTCCAAATATCAACAAAGAACAATTATACATCTTCGCATTTCCATACTCCCTTATCGGAAATGCTAGTAGGTGGTGGATGCATGAAGATAACGACAAAATTACTTCATGGGTAGACCTTATTGAAAAATTCTTCTACAAGTATTACCAATTATCTCGTGTTAGCAGAATTAATTGCACTGACGAAGAGCGTAAACATCACTACGAGTTTATGCAATGGTTGAGCTCAAATTTAAGAACCCTTGGAAACTAAGCACCGCAACTAAAAATTCACTATGGAACTTTTAGGAAAAGGGATATGACAATAACATATTAGCAGACAATGATGAATCAAGTAATGACGAGCATATCAAATCAAACAATAGCCCTATTTCCAATCCAAGTGATAAAGAAGAGGGAAACAAAAGCCATCATTCGGAGTGTAACAGCAACTCTAACTTGCCAGATAATTTCGAAATAGAGCATTCCGAAAAGAAAGAGAAACCTGGCAACGAAACATGCAGAATGGATAAGTTCGAAGTGATTAAATACTCGATCAGTGATAATGAAGAATTTATGGGATTACGCACACTCGAACGCCACTCTTGGGCTCAAACTACTGATGGAGTATCCAGTGTCTACCTCGACATATTCCGCAAGAAGGATGAAGGGTGGACCGTGACACGCACCAAATAGCGTGTGAAATGAAATGGAAAAGGTCAAACTTAAAGACCAGCTGAAACAAAAGTGCTCCTAGGGAGACAACCCGGTTATGTTTTTAATTGTTTGAATTTTAATTTTAAAAATTGAGTCTGTCTGTCAGACACACATACGGCGTATCGAACCCCTCTGGATACGGCGTATGCATGTCTGAACAATTATCCAGTCCTTAAAATTCCAGTATTTAATTTCTAGCATTTAATTATTTTTGCAGGATTACATACGGCGTATCGTAGGGTTTGGGATACGGCGTATTGTAACCTGTACAGTTATGTGTTTAATTATTTGCTTGTATTGTAGGATAGCGAAAGCACAAGTTGCACAAACGTCTTCTAACCTTTATGCAGAACCTTGCTGTAAACGAAACGTACTTCAAAGTATAATCTGAAAAAGCCAAGTGTTGATTTTAGCTCGGCATTCAAATGCCCCGTCAACACTCCTTTTGCTCAAAACACTCAAAATAAAGAACCATTTGGAGCAAACAACTAGGGAAGTCTCCTTGTTCTAATTCTTTTTCCATTATTATAATTGTTTATCTGTACAACGAGGATGTTGTATAATTTAAGTAGGGGGATGGAGAATTAGAACGTACTTGTCCTTATTTTCACAAATAAAATGCTAATATGCCTAAAAACGGATAAAATTTAAAAATTTTAGCATGACCTTTTTGTGAAAAATCACTAATTACATTACCTAGCGCACTATAACCCTTATTGTCTATTGTGAGGATTAAGCCTATCCGTTTCCAATTGCTTACTAAAATTCTACAAAAATATGTGTGTGCCGGTGATGTAGTGGACTTTAGAACTTGGCCTAATATATCACTCGAGACCTTAATAATAAGTACTATGGATTTAGATGGAGTAACATGCTTGACTGGTAAATTTCCAGGACTAAACCAAAAAGCCTTTACATGTCGTATTATTAACTGACCATACTGGTTAGTTAACCCCCGTGTAACCCTTTTGCTTACTCTTATTTTTAGAGTATGATACCCCTAGAACAACCTGCCGAGCCATTCTTTTCTTTCTTCACACCAGTAAAAAATTGTTTCGTTACACCTTTACACCTTAGCCTACTGTGTAGATTAAAGCCTATCTTTATCAATGTTGCTAGTTGCTTTTGTGTAAAGTTTTATAGTTCTTGTGTCAAAGTGAAAATTTCTCTGTCTGTAATGGTCGAGAAAATTGCACAATGCAATGGGATGTTTTCGTAGCTCGTGTATTTTGCTACCTTCGTAATTATGTGATTATGTTCGAAGAAAGTTTTAAGAAAAAAGAAAATTAACCGGATAGATGATGATAGTGAAGACGGTGATTTACACCTAAATGTATGATGTATTGCAAAAAAAGAAGAAGATTGATGTATGATAGTCGATTCATTAAGATTATACCGAAGGAATCATTTGAAAGGATCGACGATGTAAAGTTATGTAAAGTGGCCGATATCACCACTTATTGTAAAAGTATGTAAAGTTCAGGGATGTAAGGGAAGTTGACCGTTATGGGAACATCAACTTAGGTTGTCATTGTCATGTCTATGATCAAGGCTTTAGGGTATATATTTTTTAGTCTTCATCATGGGAACGGTCAGGAAAAGTTACTAGCAACCGCACCCTATTTATTGGCTTTAATCTATTTGTTTTGTGATTTTTATTTAACAACCATTTTACTTTCCTTTCCTGATGAGTAACCTTAGGATCCACTCGAATGAGGATGTGATCGAGCGTGTGTGTCTATCCCGTGGATTCGGGTGTGTACACATGTCTTAGCTGCTTTGTTGGTTGACGAACCTTTGGTGAAAATTGAAAGCTTCACACCCTGTATCATTCTTCATCTTAATGAGAATGATTAAACCCGAGCCTTTAAATAAATACCCAATTTACCTTTTGACTTGTTACTCCTTAGCTTTAGAGGTGGAGATGTGTATCCTTGCCAAGCCTATGATACGAAGCTAATCACGACTGAGCTTATAAGCGTACCAAAAATGATACACCCTAGATTAGTTGAGTGATCTGAGTGATTTTCATTTCTATATTTCATGAGGAGCTTGGTATTGTACATGTGATTTGGAACGAAGAAAAATGCTTAAGAGGAAAAATCCTTAACCTCGGTTGGGATACATTTTCATAATCTTTCTACAGCCTACTTGAGGACAAGTAGGATTCAAGTGGGGGATATTTGATATCATCAAATAACGTCATATTTTTCTATCATTTATCCCACATGATTTACCCACTTTTATTTAATTATTGCAAGATATTGGTACTTAATCGCTTAAAGTTTTGTATTGTGGTAATTATGAAGTCACTTGTGAAGAAGAAGCAAAAAGGCGCAATTCCGGAGCTAAAACGAAGACATTTGAAGAAAGTACTAAACTGCATACATACGCCGTATCCAATAAGGGAGATACGGCGTATCAGCGCCAGCTCATCACAAGAAACGCTTTCTTATCAATTCCCTATACGGCGTATCCAATGCTTATCCATACGCCGTATTGACAGTTGTTACCTCAGTCAAAGATACGAATTAAATGTAATTAATGGTAATTAGCTTGATTGATTTAATCTTATCGCGAACTTCAAGGAGATTAACCCAATACGCCGTATCCACTTAATTTGATACGGCGTATCCAGGCGAATTCAGACATTATAAATAGTGGACTCAAAAATGAAGTTCGGTGTGCAAAAACATATTCACTATATATTATACTTCTGAAGATGAATTTCTGAAGCCAAGAAGAGCAACCAAGGTCGAGCACCAAACCTAATCCCAAAGAAGACATCGTGTAATTTTACTTTCTTAATCGTTAGGTTTTAATTAATCCTTTTGATTACGCTTGTAAGCATGACCATGATTGTGGGCTAATACCGTCGGGTATTAGCCATTTTAATGAAGATTATTATGTTTGGTTTGGTTTAATTCGGCTTTGCTTAATTTATCGTTGTTGTTTAATTATGTTTATCGCCTCATACTTGTTTATGTGCTTGTACATGCGACCTATCATTCAACTAGGTCTTGGGATACCTAACCAGTTACCTGATGCTGGGATAGCTCTCCATGTTGTGTTTTATATGCCCGGACCAATAGGATCACAAATGACACCTTGTCTTTTACCTTTTGACTATGAGCTTAGTTGGACCGGCAGGTGACCCGATAAATGTTCAACTAGTATTGTTCTTAGTTAACTTGTAATTGATTTTGGTGGTGGACTACCGGCATATGATTCAACATCAAGCAATAAGTGGGTAAAGTCCCGATGGGCTAGGGTCTTAACAGGATCACCACTGCTTTAATTCTCTATGATAGATTATAATTAGACTATAGGATGCTTTATGCGGATTCGTTAATCGTGACAAGATTGTTCGTGTCTAGGTCTTAGGAAGAAGTACCGCCTAAGTCTTAAGAATGATATGCCGCCTCAAGATAAGCAAGCCATTGCATTATTTTATCAAACCTGTATGTAATTAGATTTAATTTAGTTAATACAGTTTTCTTATATTTGGCTTGTATCGCTATCTTGCTTTATGTTATTTGCTTTAGTGTATTTTTTTGTTTTGAATTATTTATTGTCACCATAAAACTTGTGCCAGTCTCTCAGGCTGAAAACCCCCCATATCCGTTAGATACCCATATATAGCATAGGTTTAACTTGTAATTAGTCTAATCTAGAATAGAATAAATACTAATCAGATATTTGGTTAACTCTCACTCTTAGTGTTTGACACCCTACTTACCGCGAAGCTACATCTTGACCGGGTACTCTGCTCGTTAAAGTATTGTCTTTAGGTTAGTCGGCTAAATATAAATGTAAAACTTTGATAAATAAATAATACCTATCCAACGACGCATCAATGATAGCGAGTTTCATGGCATGATTTAGACCTTCAGGTTGCATAACCCGGACAGCTAACCGCAATTCAGGTCTTAACCCTTTAATGAAAGTTCCCTCCATGACCTCTTCAGGAATTCCAACTAGTTGTCTCGCCAACGTCTCAAACAAGCCGATATACTCGCGGGCAGTACCTTCTTGTGTGATCGCCAAGAATTGCTCATACAAAGTACCCTCTTGTGACAATTGAAATCTCTCAAATAACCTTCTCTTCAATCCTTCCCATAAACGAAAGGGCGATCTTGCTTCACTTCAATGAAACCAAGATAAAGCTTGTCCTTCCATACATAGAACCGCTGCCCTAAGCTGCTCTCTCGGTTGGATGTCTTAGACTTCAAAATACCTCTCTACCTTGTAGATCCATCCATGAGAATCCTCTTCATCAAATAAGGGCATTTTAAGCTTACGCATTCGATAATCCGCCCTATGATGATTGCTCCTGTTAACCTGAAGTAGTCTATCTGACTCTTCAAATTAAGCATAATCCTTAAAACTGGTTTCATTCCTCGGACCCTTACCCCCACGATGTGATCCTTCTGGTTGTTCCTTAAAAGCAGGAATAGGAAAACCCAGGTCGTCAAATTGTAAAGTTAAACGCTTAGGTCCCGCGTTAACGGCTATGTAAGCCCCGGACTTACCCCCTTGGGCGAGCTTTGGTCGTTTGATAACTTGAGTGTTGATAACACCTTCATTATCTCATTTAGTTCTGATCTAACAGCTCCCAATTCTTGTTTCATGGTTCCAACTTCTATAGAAACTTGATTCAATCGCTCGTTTACCTCTGCTCGGTGTTAACTGGATTCTTGTTGAAATTGAGTAAACTCATTATTAAGATCAGAGACCTTCTTGATAGTCATGGTGCTGATTTCTGGATCTTTCAATCTCTTGAAAAGGAAAAAAAATGGTCGATGAACAGTAGTCGATGAACAGTATTCGATGAACAGTAGTCGATGGGCAGTGTTCGATGAACAGGATCGACCGCTCTGATACCAATTTGATATGAATCAAATTGGATAATACTTGAATTAATAAAGAGAATGAATCTAAAATAGACCTCCTGCGTTAAAGAAGCAGGTTTCTCCCAAGTCTAATGACTCCAAATAACTTCCTACCCTAGATTGATAATCTGGGTGACTATATATAGAGTTATAGACACCGACTCCTAATCCTAATAAAACTCTAATACGTAAATAGTAAATAAAAGATAACTTCTGGGTTACTTCTAGAATTCCAATTTACTCCAACGGTCCCTCAACTCTTTTCTTTTTGCCCCTCTAGAAAACTTGACCCCACCTTTGACTCGTATTCATATCAAAGTCCTTATTTTTTGTAACAGAAACAAAATATAAAAACGTTAAACAGTGAAGTGAACCAATTAACTTGGCTAACGCAAAGAAAATGTATAAGTGGCAATATGCTTATGAAGAAAAATAACTATAATAAAATTATATATTTTTTGAGTAGATTACTTTTGGATGTTTGATGGATAATACATGTTGGGTAACTTTCTACCCGTTTGACCTATATCCTCTCAAGTTGATTATTTTAATACACCCGTTTGGCCCATTTAATGATAAAACCATAAACCAAATCGACCCATTCATAAATGAGCCTCCTGAGCAAAATAGATTAGCGAGCCAAGAAACTATTGCAGGGAGCCTTCGGTTGTGATCTTAGCATTCCTGGCAACGCATTGTTGAGGCCCCGTAACAGTGAACGTCCAGCTAGGTTGATTTTGTTTCATGCATATAATAGGACAAGACTCAAAACACAAAAAGACTTATAAATCAAAGAATAAAAAGAGACTATGCTTGGAAAATAGAAATTTATTATCGATAAAATAGCAAATCTTAAGTTATACAAGCAACAACTAGTTACAAAGACTATGAGTTTGTTTTGGTATGAATTCCAAAGTTGGCACCATAATTAATCAGAGACTTGAAAGGGATGTATGATGAACATCAAGTAACATGGAAACAGTGCTTGAACTCGCAAGTGACAGAAACAACCACAAGAAGCAGGAATAATAGCAGATGATGCAACTTTTGGGAATGCATATATAATATCGGAGCAATGAGATTTCTTAGATCCTTGTATGACAAAAAAACACGTAGATATCGAAAATGAAGTATGCAGACTTTCGAACCAGCAAGAAAAGGGATGATCTTTACTTCGGAGACAAGCCAACGCATGCTATATCTAATATTTATGATTCATGTAAGCATAAATTTGGTAGTAGTATCTTTCATAAAAATAACTAGATATGAGCGTCTTTAGACATCTTACTACAATGTTTGGTTTGGTTGGTGCATCATATGCATATTTGGCTTAACGTTAACGGCGCCAATAACTTTGCTCTACTTAAGTGAAAATATGACATTTTGTAACCAATCAATATGCATTACTAGTATAACATTAAGAAATTCACATACTGCCATAAATAAAAGTAAATGTACAATAAGACAACCCTCGATTACTTCATAGATTTACAAATTAGCACCTACATGCCAGCAGCAAGAACAATTAGGAAATTAACAAAGTAGCTTCATATAGACACATAATCGTTGGTTATGAACAATGAGCTTCTTTATAATTAAACCCTATATTTCTGACTTTTAATAGCGAGAAAGGCATATACAAAAGAAGTACGATATTCAAGCATTGATGTTGTAAAAGTGTAGCAGTTACAACTTACAAGCATCATGCTACTGGAAAACTAGTTGAAATTAGTCAAGCAAATAAACCTTTAGGAACATACCACGAACATACCACGAGAGCAATTAGAAGCATAATTCATTTCCATCTTGAGCTACTCGGATGTTCCTTTTCCTACCTGCAAACATCATAGCAGACATCCACATTAATCCTATTCTTTACCACCCGATATAAGAGAGTGACACAAATTTTTATAGGTGAAGAAATGCGATAATAAAGATAAAAAATATTAACTTTAACCTGCACATAAGATGACTAAAATCATGCCTACTCCATTAACGAAAAGTTTAAGTACGTTTGAAGCCTTGTTATTTTCACCTTGCAACATCTGCTTGGGCTAAGACTTTAACTTAAACAAACACAATACATTTGACAATCAACAAGTCTTTTATAGCAACTTATAAGTTATGTTAATACAAAACCATAGACATAAGCATTTAATCATTTCTTATCTACATTACATCTTTATATAAATGGTCAACAATAAAACATATTTGTACACTATTTTTCTGATTTTGTCTCATATTTACAGTGAGGCATAACATCAAACACGTTTTTTTATGTGCATCATAAGAAAAAGGCTTTTTTAGAAACACATTTTCAACATTTTGACTGACTCATTTGATCGAACACCTTATGTGCATCAACATACAAAAGATGAACAGCTTCTGGGTTTAGCATCGTGAGTTGTTAATAGTTAACTTATTAATTGAGCTATAAATTAAATTAAAATTACATTATTAGCATATATATATATATATATATATATAGATATGATAGATATATAATACTGATAATATATATAAAATAGTATATATATATATAAATATAAATAAAAAACCGAGAAATGGGGGTCCAGGGTTATGATTCGGGTGAGGAGAAATGGTAGACCTTGCTAAAAAGAGGACGTTTTTTTTAATTTGTTATCCAATGTAAGGGCATTTATGGAAACTCATAACCGATTTCAAATATGTTTATTTCTCAACATTATTATTTACCAGACGTACACGGCGTATAGCGGTAAATAGTTGTATGCGAACTTATGGTTTTAATGAGACCTTAATTCAAGACTTACGAGTTTAATATTAGTTTAATATGTAGTCACTGCGAGAAAATAAAATATGTAGATTATAAATAAAAAATAATAAAAGTTTGATGATCAAACAATATTTAAGTTGTCTTATCATTTTTAAGGGTCCGTTTGGTTTATGTATGGTATTAGGATTTGGATTTGGTTTAAAAGATTTGGGTTTGATATGAGAAAGAGATAAGAGAGAAAAAATATATTATTATATCTAAATAAATTTAATTTATAAAATTTTATTACACTACAAAATGCAGTTTAAAAGAAAATAAAATGAAAAATATTATAATAAAAGAGAGAATGGCATGATTTAGTGGCTGAGATTTTAAAGTACACGTGATGTCAGGAAGCCATGCTCAAACCCCACCATATTATTGGTGTATGGGTTTTATGGGTTGAATCATTTGTTTAATTCTGAAAGCAGCAACTAAACTAGTGTTTTTGGGTTTGATTCGAGCCCAACAGTTCAAAAACCTCACACCAAACATTTCCTAAGTTTGAAGATTTCAAGTTTTTATATTTAAGAAAAGTCGTATGTTGTTCTTTAAACAGTGTGGTAAAAATCGGTCATGGCAACCGATATATCGGTGATATATCGCTTGGCGGTGGTCCATCTCCACGATTTGCACCAAATTGGCCCAACTTGGCGTTTTGGTCAAAATCGGTCAAAAATCGATCAAAAATCAATCAAAATCGATCAACATCTCGCCTAGGCGGGTCAAATCGGCCGCCTAGGTCAACTCCGGTCAACAGATCGGCCGATTTTTGGTGGTTAAAATTTCTGGTATGTTTATTCCGGTGGAGAAATGAAGAAGAAAGAGGGTGAAGAGGAAGGATGGTGAAGAAAGAGGCTACTCATCAAGTTAATCTAATCCTAATAATTTATATGATTTTTTTGCCCAATAAGTGACTTGGCCCAATAAGCAACATGGTGAGCTTCAATAAAAATGTCTAAAACATAACCAAAATCAAACATAATTTTTTTTTTGCAACACACGTATAATATATGTAACTAAAATAAATATGTAAATTATGTTAAAATTCTATCACCAAAGGCCTCTTGGCCCAGCGGTATGTGAGTGACCCATCAACATAGAGGTTGTGAGTTCAAGTCTCGCAGGAGACATGTGAGATAGAATTTATGAGATAGGTGGTGTAGGTTGTAAAAATTGCCGTTCTAAAAAAAGTTAAAAATTTATCAAATAAATATTAAAACTATTAATAATAATAAAAATATGTAAATTTAAGGTCTCCGCCGAGAAATCGATAAATTGTCGCCAAGACCAATTTATCGCTTGGCGGTGATCGACCGCCAAGATATCGCCGAGCGGTTTTTACAACCTTGCTTTATATAGATGATAATATAAATCGGTTTACTATCATCGACTAATTAATTAATCCCCAATTAATTTAATAAACGTGTTTTACAAAAAGTTTAACAATAATTTCAAATGAGATAATATTGTAAATGTTATGAATGTGATTATAACTCCTAAGGGTCGTTTGGTATTAAAGTATTAGAATTCAATTTGAGTTAGAAAAAAAATTATCGTTTGTTGATATACAATAAGTGGTATCAGAGCTAGGTTGAAGATGATGAAGAAGAAGAAGAAGAAAAAGAAAAAAAAAGTTCGTTTAGAGTTTGTTTGGATTGAAGTTTGATTGGTTTTGTTTAGAAGAACCGATTGCGTGATCCGATTTGTGTTCGTCAATTAGTTTTTGGGATTTGAATTCGTTTGTGAATTTGAAAGTTTTGTTTGGCTTCGTATTTGCATTTGTTTATTTGAATTAAATTTGGAATCATCGGTTATGGTGGAGCCACCAAATGTTTTGGCTCGTTTGTTTGGTATTTGAATTTGGACCGTAACTCTTATTGTGTAAGTAGGTTGTTATAATTATTATTCGTATTATATTTGGGGCATTTGAATTATTGCCCGTTCGTCAAGTTATTTATTAACTTGAATTTTTTTGATACGGATAATAAGTTTGAAGTTGTACCGTAATACTTATTAAATAAGTAGGTCATTGGAATTTGAATTTGGTATTTGAAATTTGAAGATCGATTTGGTATTTGAAAACTTGATTATCATCATGTCCTTTGAAGTTTGTTCGATCATTTGGAATTTATCAGTTTGAAAATCTGGGATCTTCGTTTGTCAGGATTTTGAAGTTGGTTGCTCGAATTTGATTATCTTTGGAGAAGATCGTTTGGCCGATTTGTTTATTTGGTTGACCGTTTTGAATTTGTCAGTTGACGTTTGATTGTTCGATTTGAAGACATCGGCGTTTTGTTTTGGATCATTTTCGGATTCGATCGTTTGTTTGAATTTGGCTAGTATACCTAGCGTTTGAAAGTTTGAATTTGATTTGAAACATATGGTATTCCTTAGGAGTTTCAATCATGGTGGAGATTGTTATGAATGTGATTATAACTCCTAAGGGTCGTTTGGTATTAAAGTATTAGAATTCAATTTGAGTTAGAAGTCATATGTATTAGAATCCAATTTGAATTAGAAGTCTGAGAAGTCATAGAGAACTTGGCTTTCTCTTTTGTATTTACAGCCGTCATAGTATCCGATTTTGATTTGACTTCCTCTCCCCATCCCTATAGAAGGAGGTGAGGGGGGAAGAGTCATTTGCACCTTTGAACTTTGATATGTAACCTTTGAATTAGAATTTGTCTTTGTATTTGATTTTGTATTTGGTTTGGTTATTTTGAATAATGCTTCTGCTTTGTTTGTTTTGCTTTTGTTCTTCATCTTTGATTATCATTTGGTGATATCCAACAGTAAATTTGATCAAAACTTTATGTAACATATAGTAGTTGGGAGTTATTTTACGAGAAGTAAAAAGTGTAGCTTACAATTTGGGTGTAAACTTAGGCTGGTGAATAATAACTTTATAGGCAACTCGTGCTTATGAATGAAATCTACAAGGGATTTAGTAAGCTTATTAATGGATAGCATTGGTGGCAATTTGTGTCGGGTTTGAGTTGGCAGGTTTGGGTTGACATGTTGGCGGTTAAAATTTTCAACCCGAACCTAACTAATATAAATAATTAGGTTAGCTATATCAACCATAACCAATTTACACATAATCCGAACCTAACCCGTTTAACCCGTTGATATACTTGAGTTTGGGTTGGCGGATTAAATATGTTACACAAGTTATATAGGTAAAACGGGTTTCCAGTTGACCCATTTACCCCGTTATACTCTTTAATATATATATATATATATATACTAGATATGAAATATATCTTATACAATACGAGAATATATATATAATAGTATATATAAATATATACTATCGAATATATATAACTATAAATATATAAGAATAAATAATATAGAGTTTGAACATTATTAACTAAGCGAGGAAAGGATTTAACCCGTTTTTCTCTTGCTATGACATTCCTCAAATAAACACACGTCCGCGTCCTCTCAGATAAGCTAAGAAAATGTTAGATGGAAACGCTTTCATATAAACATATAAGCTCAACTTTATCTAAACAATTAAAAATGCTTTATTTTTTACTAAATAAGCTAATGAGGTCTTAAATCTTGAAGGCAAACACCCTTGAGTTCATTTAAGCATATACTTATTTCTGAAAGACCATTCCTACTTGGTATTTTAGACAAAAAGTTTCATATTTTTGTTACTCGGTAGTAATGTCACTCTATTTTGGACAAACAGAAATAATTAATGAGATTTGTTAATTTTTTTAAAATGAAGGGACTGGAAGTGAAATTACGGTTGACTTGGAGTCAACCTACCACTTTGCTTTCACTCTTTCTAAACTCAACTTGATTTCCATCCATCGGTAAATTGCAATTACCTTTTTCTTCTTAACTCGTATCATTTTGATCGCTATATTGTAAGTCTTCTCTTTTTAATTACTTTTTATTGTTTCATTTTTCTATTTGCTTCTCTTATAGTTACTCGTTATCATTTTGAGACCTTAAAAGTTTTTATTATTCTATCTAATATTACTATTTGTTGGGATATTAAAACGAAGCAAAAAGTAGGATATATATGTCATGGTCGGGTTTTCACCGGTCTTCGTACCTTTTACTGACTGATTGTGGTTATACGTATGTTATGACGGGTTTGGTCCTTTGATAAAAGGCAAGTTAGAATCATGTTACCAAGCCATTCAGTAATGTTGTTGTTGTTTTTTTTCGGTTGAGATTGCTCACTGTTTTCACTATCTATCTTTTGCTTCATATGTTCTACATTTAGTTAACGAGTAACATGTAAACAATTAGCATGTTTGTCCTGTCTACATGGGGTGTCAAATGGGTCGACCCGACCCGATAAGGCCTTATAGGGTCGGGTTGATTCGGGTCCAAGTTAGCTTATCGGGTCAAACCGATAGACCCGCTGGCCTAATAGGGTCGGGTTCGGGTTAAGTTATTTTTGTAGGTATTTTTCTCTATATCTATGTTAACAGATTGTCCATTAAGTAATTAATCATTGTTTTACTTTAATATTTAGTGTTGGTATATTCTACATGTTATTTTTATAACAAAAGTAAGAAATATTGACAGATACCGTTAGGGGTGAGCCGAAAAAACCGAAAACCAAAAAAACCGACCGAAACTAGAAACCGATTGTTTAGTTTTTACTTTTTCAAAAAGCAAAAAATTTCGGTTCGGTTTTGGTTTTCGTTCAAAAACCGAACCGAACCAATTTTATAATAATATATAATTAATACAATATAAATAAATAAATAATAAATCCAATTTTGAAATTCATATTTATTTTGTTAGAGGAATTATAATGTATATATGTCTTAATGTTTATTATATATATGTTTGTACGTGCGTTTACTTGACAATATATCGTTACATATATGTCAATGATCATACATGTGTATTTTCACTTGCATGTGTGTATGTCTCATTTATATGTGTATAATCTTAGAAATTTGGGTAAACATTATTAAGCTCATATTGACAAAAAAATAAAAAAGAATAACAAATTTTCTACGTAAAACAAGTTTATTAATATAAATTAGCCACAACCAAATATAAACGGTTTGGAACCGAAAAAACCGGAAAACCGCAAAAACCGAACCGCCAAAAACCGAGCGGTTTCGGTTTTTGGTTTTATAAAAACCGAATATTTCGGTTCGGTTTCGGTTTTAGCCAAAAACCGACCCAAACCGAACCGTGCACACCCCTAGATACCGTAGTAAGTAGGAAAAAAAAGACATGTTTTAGTTGATCAAATTTATTATAAAGCTAATGTAGTACTTATTGTTTTATATGAACATAATATGATTAATTGGGCTTAGTGGCCATCCATGGAAGAACAAAGACTAAACTGATGTATGGTGATATTTAAAAAGTTTTAAACTTTAATTCAATCATTTGTGTAGATGCTAAAAGAGGTTTCTGTGTTTTTTAGCTTTTGTATGTACTTACAAAAACCTAGTAATAAATGTCAAGACTTATATGTCACTATGAGATATCAATTAGCAATACTAATAAAGACTTTGACAAAGTTTACAAAAGAATACACATACGATGCTTTAACCAAGGCAACCCGAAATAACCCGATAACTCGACCTGATATAACCCAAACCCGATTAGACCCGAACCCGATAACCCGGTTTTTTATCGGGTTGGGTTGCGGGTCATATTTCTAAAGGTCAAAACCCGATTCAACCCGACCCGATAAACCCGATAACCCAACAACCCGACCCGATAACACCACTAGTAGAATATACTAACACTAAATATCAAAGTAAAACAATGATTATGTTACATGGTATAACACAAAAGCGCTCACATGTTTTATTGCTTTATGCTTCTTTGTCATGGATTCTTAATTGATGCTTATTAATTGTTAAACTTTATTTTCACTGTTTCTAAAAAACCTTTACTGTACTTGTAAACGCAGCACAATCTCATTTTTGACAATGGCTACCACGTCCGTTCCTCATCGGTGGAAATATGATGTCTTTGTAAGTTTTAGAGGTGATGATATACGCAAAAACTTCATGGATCATATGTTCAATGATTTCAAGCAAAAAGGGATCCACGCTTTTAGAGATGATAGAGAATTGCCTAAAGGAGAAGAGATATCTCCTCATCTCTACAAAGCCATTGAAGAGTCGGAGGTTTTTTATAGTTATCTTCTCTAAAAATTACGCTTCTTCATCATGGTGTCTCAGAGAACTTGTCAAAATACTTGAGTGTAAGCAGATTGAGGGTCCAAAACATGAGGTTCGGATTATCTTTTATGATGCCAAGCCTGATGTGATGAGGAAACAAAAAAGGAGTTATGCAGAAGCGTTCTCGAAGCACGAAATTTCAAATAGTACAGAGGTCGGTAAATGGAAAGAAGCTTTATCCATGGCAGCTGACCTATCTGGATTTGACCTCCAGGATATGACAAATGGGTAAATTTCTTGTTTTGTGTGATTATTTTTTTATGTTAGTTGTTTACTCACAAACATCTTTATTACTAAAGAATAACTCTAGTTTTTTTTCTGTCTTTTATGATTAACAGGTATGAGTACAAGTTCATGGATTGCATCTCCAAAGACATACTCAAAAAGTTATGGGACGGGCCCATGCATATTGGTGAAAACATGGTCGGCATAGATTTCCATTTCAACATATTAGACTTGTCACGCTTTGTTGGGTCAGATAAGGTTAACATGATTGGAATATGTGGTATAAGCGGAATAGGAAAGACGACCCTTGCTAAAGCTATTTATAACTTCCTGTATGTCCACTTTGAAGGAAGCTGCTTTTGTGAAGATGTCAAAGAAGTCACAAAACGTCAAGGCATACTTCAAGTTCAAATACATTTGATTAATAAGATTCTGAAAACAGAAGATCTGAAGATATCATGTGTTGGTGAAGGTTCTACGGTTATTAAGCAAAGAATGGCATGTAAGCCGATCCTGCTTGTTTTGGATGATGTGGATCATCGGGATCAGTTAAAGGCACTAGCGAGTTCAGCTAGTTGGTTTTGCCCAGGAAGTTTGATTATTTTCACAGGTAAAGATAAACAGTTGCTAAGATCTCATAGAGTGGATGAAATCCATGACATGAATTTTTTAGATAAGGATCAATCTATTCAGCTCTTCAGTTTGTATGCCTTTGAGGAAAAACATCCTTCTACAGGCTTCCAGGGACTTGCTTACAAAGCTGTGAATTATGTGCAAGGTCACCCTTTAGCTCTCATAGTTTTAGGTTGTTTCTTATATGGCAAAACTGTGGGTGAGTGGGTTAGTGAACTGGATAGGCTCAAATTACATCCCAATGAAGAGATACAACATGTGCTTCGTTTAAGTTATGATGGCCTAAACAGCCATCAGCAAAATATCTTACTTGATATTGCATGTTTATTCATTGGAGATAACTGTAAATTTGTAGCAAGCATACTAGATGGCTGTAACTATTTTGCACATACAAATATGAAAGTTCTGGTTGATAAGTCATTAATTACCATCTCTAATGACATGTCACTTCAAATGCATGACTTGATTCAAGCAATGGCGAGGGAAACTGTTCGTGAAGAATCTATCATGACTGGGAAACAGAGGAGATTGTGGAATTCATCTGAAGTTTACAATGTATTGAGTGAAAAGAAGGTAATTAGTGTTATATGATACCTTTTCTCTACGTTAATACATTAAAGTATATAGCAAAATATCCTAATGAAGCTACATGTTCTTGCTTTTCCAGGTGGAAGTAACTCAAGTAGTTGAAGTTCTAGTCCTTTCGTTTGAGAAGTTCAGTCAAAAGGTTCACATAGATGCTAATGATTTTGCACAAATGAAAAAGTTGCGGATCCTGAAAATCTATCAAGAGGAAAAAGTATCTAAGCAGAAACTTGAATTCAAGGGCCACAATGTGATCTTCTCGGGAAATTTGTATTATTTGTCCAATGAGCTAAGCTTGTTTTATTGCCATGGATGCCCTTTCAATTATTTACCTTCAGATTTCTATCCAGAAAACATTGTGGCCATTGACCTGTCTTACAGCAACATAAAAAAAATTTGGACAACACCTAAGGTATCTCCTTGTACATACATGTTTTCCTATTTGATATCTAATGATCCGATAACTTATCTTCTTTTTTTTAATTTTTCTATGGATGTCAGTGCTTTAGAAGGTTGAAAGTAATGAAGCTAAAGTACTGTCGTAACCTAACAACCACCCCTGACTTCTCAGAGATTACAAATCTGGAAGAGCTAAGTCTTGAAGGTTGTGTGAATTTGGTTAGTGTTCATCCTTCAATTGGAATGCTCAAGAGGCTTGTTGTGTTAAAACTAACAGGGTGCCTAAAAGTCGACCAACTCCCTGAAGCATTGGGTCGAATCAAAAGCTTAATGGAGCTTTATGTTGACAAAACTGCCGTTACAGAACTTCCTTGTTTTGTATCCTCTCTAATAAACCTTGAAGCATTGTCATTCGGTGGCCAAGGGAGGATTCAACCTAGATGGTGGACTTCAATCACTGCTCCTTTTGGTTTATTAAGTAAACAACATCATCCCCCAAGATCAGTTTCATTGGCAGGTTTACATATGTTAAAGAAACTGAATTTCAGCTACTGCAATTTAGAACAAGTGCCCGAGAGCATTGGAGGCTTATCATGTCTAAAGGAACTAAACTTAGAAGGGAACAATTTATTAGAAGTGCCTGAAAGCATTGGAGGCTTATCATGTCTAGAGGATCTAGACTTGCAAGGGAACAATTTTACTAGCTTGCCTGGAAGTTTTGAGTCAACTTTCTAGTCTTGCAAGGCTTTTTCTTGATGGTTGCAAGAAGCTGGAAGTGTTGCCTGAACTTCCACCTAGCCTAGATTATATTAATGCGTCTGATTGCACCTCCTTAAGAGAAGTGTTGGGATCATTTAAAGACCGATTCAGGTATACGGACAAAGATTTCACAAATTGTCCAAAGCTGTTTAAGAATGTTAGCATTGATAGGGAGGGGTCTATGTCGAAGACTCAGAGCCTGGACTCATGTATAACTTTACAAGGCTCTATTCACCAGCTTTCTGCTTTCCTTGGGTGTGTGGGTTTGCAGACTAACAGATGTGAATTCTTCTCGCAAGACACTGGGTATTCTGATTTAGATATAGCATATCATGTGGGTTTGCAGACTAACAGATGTGGATTCTTCTCGCTAGACTGGTTTACAAATAGAAGTTTAGGGGAAAATCATGTAAAGTTGGAATTACCATCAGATTGGTGTTATGATAAGTTTAGGGGATTTGGAACTTGTGTTGTTTTCAAGTGCAAAAAGCCTTTCAGCACATTTGAAGGATACTCTGTAAAGAACTTTGATGGAGCTTCTTTGATTCCAAATAATTACTTTCCAGAAGTCTTTAAGGAGTTTTTGAAGAGAGAGGTGATAGGAACCCAAGATTCATATATGATATGGTTGCATTATACGAGGGGTAGATGGGGATGGCAGGAAGCAAAGAATTTTGTTTCATTTTGTTTCGCAGAGAATAATGAAGATGTTGAAGTGAAGGAGTGTGGAGTAAGACTAATTTATGATGAAGATATACAACAAGAAGCAGATATAAGAATGCTCCAAGACCTCCCAATTCCATCACAACATGGTGGGGCCATGAACTTGGATGGGCGTAGTGGATATAGCAACTGGTCTTGGTAGTTCAATAACAAAAGCGTTTGTTTATATGACAATTCCTCAATATATTTAATGTCAATAAGTTTTGCTTTTAACAGCATTACAAGTTATGATTTATTAATTGTGAATGTTAATGTTAATAAATTTAAGTTAAAAATAATGAAAATGATTTACTTTTTCACACCCCACCAGGTGTTTGATAAAATATGCATATAAGTAGAATTTTATTTACTTTTTCCAGCAGAACCATATGGTTTTATTACCCAAACCGCCTTAGACGTGTGTAGCAACACCTCTCATTTCAGTTCAGAAAATACTTGCAAACAAAACACAAGTGAACTCATGTCTTTTACTAGCTTGCCTGAAAGATTGAGTCAACTTTCTCATCTTATAATACTTGTACTTGATGGTTGCAAGAAGCTGGAAGTGTTAGCGTAGGGTATGTGAATGCATGTGATTGCACCTCCTTAAGAGAAGTGTTGGGATCATATAAAGACCCATTCAGGAGTTGGGTAAATGTTTTTAGTAATTGTCCAAAGCTGTTTAAGAATGTTACCGTTGGTAGCGAGGGGTCTATATCGAAGACTAAGTGTCTTGACTCATCTATAACTTCCCAAGGCTCAAATAACCACCTTTCCGCTTTCCTTGGGCATTTGGGTTTGGAGACTAACAGAGGAACTGGCTCTTATTATTTAAATATCATGGGAATAGCATTTGAGAGCTAGTGGTTTAGAAATAGAAGCACGGAAAATCATGTAAAGGTTAAATTACGATCACATTGGTGTTCTGGTAAGTTTAGGGGATATGGAATTTGTGTTGTTTTTAAGTGCAATAAGCCTCACAAGTTGAAAGGATATTGTGCAAAAGAACTTTGATGGAGCATCTTTGATCACAAAAGAATTTCGTAAAGTCTTGGGGAAGTTTTGGAAGGATGAAGGGATATGGTTTCTTTAGAGCACTAGGTATGGTTTGGTGCCATGGCTCAAGCCATGGCAAAAAGTTTGATTAACACCAAAAACTCTCATAACGCCAAAAAGTGGTTCCTTGGTTAACATCATATTTTTTGGTGCTATGAGGAACTTTTCAATTTTTTTTTTCATTTAAAAAAAAAACTTATAAACTTAAAACTTAAATTTCATTAATATAAAAAAAACATTACATAAACTTAAAAAAACATTACATAAACTTAAATAAAAAAACATAAACATAAATAAAATACAACAATTTAAAAGTTGGAAAACGGGTTTGGAATTTGTATAGTTGGGCGTGGTGGCAATTGGGAGTTGCTTGATGTCGGAGTTGTCGGATTAGATGAAGATGACGGATTTTGTAGGTTGTAGAAGAAATCGTTCATCCTGAATTCGAATTCATATTGGGATCCATGGAAAAATAAAAGAGATATATAAAAATAAAAGGGATATAATTGTTTGGAAGTGTTATAAAAAAATGTGAGTTTGTATATGTATATATATAGTGAAAAGTGAAAAATATTAGAAATTGATATTGATTGGAATGATTTCTTCATTATAATTGATAATATACAGCCTATATATAGGATACAAAGGAAGATTCTAGAGTATGGGCTCGGGCCAATGGGCCAATTACACTAAATATACAATATATACTTTAATATAAATACATGCTCTAATACGCCCCCGCAGTTGGAGCGGGAGATTTTCGGACGCTCAAACTGGATCTGAAATCAGCAAACAACGGATATGGGAGTCCTTTTTGTGAAGATATCTGCGTACTGAAATCTTGAAGGGACATGGAGAACTCGAACATGACCTGCTGCTACTTTGTCACGAACAAAATGAATGTCAATCTCTATATGTTTGGTGCGTTGATGTTGCACCGGGTTTGCAGACATGTATACGGCACTGACATTATCACAGTAGACCAAGGTCGCTGTGGAAAGTGGGGTATGAAGCTCACGAAGGAGGTTGCGAATCCAAGATGTCTCAGCTACATCATTCGTAACCCCGCGGTATTCAGCATCGGCACTAGAGCGAGATAACGTTTCCTGACGTTTGGAAGACCATGTCAGGAGGTTATCACCAAGAAAAACACAGTATCCAGAAGTAGACCGACGCGTAGCCGGACAACCTGCCCAATCAGCATCAGAGTAGGCAATAAGCTGTGATGTAGGAGACCGAAATAGCTGTAATCCAAAATCAGTGGTTCCTCGAAGTTAACAAAGAACACGTTTCATAGCATTAAGGTGTGGCTCTCGAGGATCATGCATGTACAGACATAACTGTTGAACTGCATATGACAAATCGGGTCGGGTAAAGGTGAGATACTGAAGTGATCCGGCAAGGCTGCGATATAAAGTGGGATCACTGACCGGTGATCCTTCAGGTCCAAGCTTCTTCTCGGTTTCAACTGGAGTCCTGCAAAGATTACAATTAAGCATCTGTGCTTACTCAAGAATCTCGGTAGCATATTTCTTCTGGGACAAAAATATGCCAGAGGTAGTACGCGTGATAAATATACCGAGAAAGTAGTTGAGTGGGCCAAGGTCTGTTATAGCAAATTCCACATGTAGTGAAGAGATGATACGTTGCAGGAGCGAAGTAGAAGAAGCTGTAAGAATGATATCATCCACATATAGTAGTAAGTAAGCTGTGTCTGGCCCCTTGTGAAAGATGAAAAGAGACGAGTCGGTTTTGCTGTGATAAAAGCTAGCTCGAATAGCATAGCTGGAAAATCGTTGAAACCAAGCTCGAGGGGCTTGCTTAAGGCCATAAAGCAACTTTTGTAGAAGGCAAACATAATCCGAATGAGCTGAGTCAGTAAATCCTGGTGGCTGGTGCATGTAAACTGTCTCTGTAAGATGGCCGTGAAGAAATGCATTTTTTACGTCTAACTGATGAATAGGCCACTGTCTAGAAACTGCAAGGCTAAGAACAGTCCGAATGGTGGCAGGTTTGACAACAGGGCTAAATGTCTCATCGCAGTCGATGCCTTGTTGTTGACTACGACCATTTGCAACTAGTCGGGCTTTGTACCGACTTAAAGACCCGTCAGCATTATATTTGTGTTTGTATAACCACATGGAGCGAACAATGTTGACATTTGGTGGGCGAGGTACAAGCACCTAAGTTTTATTCTCGATGAGAGCTTTATATTCGTCACACATAGCCTGTTTCCAGTTAGGATCTCGTAGGGCATGGAAAGGAGACTTAGGGATGGGAGAGGAGGTGGTAACATGTAAGTTGTATTTGAGATTAGCTTTCACAATCCTGACTTTAGAGCGTGTGACCATAGGGTGTTGCGAGGTGGGTGGGTGGGTGGTGGTGGTGGTGGTGTGGTGGTTGGTGGTGTGGTGGTTGGGGGTGTCGGTGTTGTTTGTGGTGATGGTATTGGTAGAGGAGTTGGAGGTGTTGTTTGTGGAGTTGTTTGTGTATGTATTTGTGGGGTTGTTTGTGGTGGTGTTTGTTGAGGAGAAGTAGGTGTGGTAAGTAGACGAAGTGCAATGGGGGAGGTGTCTAGATTATCATCTAAAAATTTATATGAAGGGGGTTTAGTTGGAGTCATGGAGCCGAAGGGAAAGATAGTTTCGTCAAATGTGACATGACGAGAAATGATAATTTTGTTAGTGTTCAGGTCAAGGCACCGATATCCGCGATGATTGTAAGGGTACCTGAGAAAGATAGATGGTGTGGTACGAGGGGCAAGTTTGTGTGGTGGAAAGCTATAAGGGTAACAAAGACATCCAAACGTGCGAAGATGGGTGTAAGAGGTTGGTTTGTTGAATAATTTTATGTAAGGGATGTCATTGTTGATGGAGGTGGAGGGGAGGTGGTATGTGCTTAAATACACATACCTTTTTCCATTAAAAACGGACTTAAATGACCAAAAACAGACAAAAACTGCCAAAGATATGTTTGTTTTACATTTGTATTGTGCAGGAACAGATAACCAAGAAAAGGACGAAAAACAAAGCCAAAACGACAAAACCAGGCACGGAATGGAAAAGCTGTGAAGGACAAAGCCAAATCAAAGCCAAAGACCAGAAAAGTCAAAGTCAAAGTCAACTCAACAAATTAACAGTCAAAACCGGAGCCGTAATTGAAGAATACTATTGGATGCAATCTCAACCCATCTGATGGGCCGGGAAAGCCCCATAGTATATTAAAAAAAAATTAGAGTAGTCAATGTACATACAAAATAATGGTGTTAATCGGGATTTGTCGAAGCTATTGATTCTTTCCTTTGACAAACACTTTGCTACTTTTCAAAGTTATTAGTCGGAGGGGGTCAAGAGTCTTAGTTTTCGTAAATGCTTACTTCATAGCATTGCGTGAGGACACGGCAATGTCGTAGTATGGGGGATTTTGGTATGTGCTTAAATACACATACCTTTTTCTATTAAAAACGGACTTAAATGACAAAAAACAGACAAAAACTGCCAAAGATATGTTTGTTTTATATTTGTATTGTGCAGGAAAATGATATCATACAAAAAGACAAAAAACAAAGCCAAAATGACAAAACCAGGCACGGAATGGAAAAGCTGTGAAGGACAAAGCCAAATCAAAGCCAAAGACCAGAAAAGTCAAAGTCAAAAGTCAACTCAACAAATTAACAGTCAAAACCGGAGCCGTAATTGAAGAATACTATTGGATGCAATCTCAACCCATCTGATGGGCCGGGAAAGCCCAATAGTATATTAATGAAGACTGTGAAGACCAAATGGGCCCTCAATCAATTACAGCAGCCCATTTGTGTGCATTTGACAAAGACTGTGAAGACTTTGAAGGCCCATACCTAGCCCTTGTACAACCAATCTCAGCCATTGTACACACAAAACCCATCACAAACCTTATTGGGCCTTAAAAAGCCCAATAATAGAAGCTTGAATCATATTGGGCCCAAACAAACCCAATTGGGCCCAATACAAGCCCACAAATCCTTATTGGGCCCAAATAAACCCAGTTGGGCCCAATACATAACAAAGGGCTGAAACTGCCACCACAAACCTTCTTATATCGTTGTTTCAATAAACACAAGGGTTGTTTATGACAATTGTTAAACTCGTTTATAACTGATAAATAAAGAACATAAAATAGATGTGAAAATGAAAGAAAGTTGGGGGTTTCTTCTTGGGCAATTGGAACTTTCAAATTATAACAGCCAATCCCGGGCTCCCTTCCCCAACCATTCCCGCCAACCTCCTCAATTCCCCCACCATCACATGTAGCCACTAACCCTTTTACCCAACCCCTCCTAAATCCAGTCCTAACCCTAAACCCACTCCCACTAACCTGTTTCAAGGCCACGCTGGCAATCTCCCTCTCCCCAAGAAAAATCAATGGCCGAATTGAGCTTTAAAGAAGCACAATTCTCATCTGAGGGCTAGGATTTGTTGCTGAGGCTTCACACACACAAGAAACACAAAGGAGAGAAGCTATGAAAACCTCGAGCTTATATAAATTGAAAAAAAGCACAAGCCGAGGAACACCTTAGTTTTTACTAGCTTATTATTTATAAAATTTGTCGACAATAAAGTGTAATTCTAGTTTCATCTTACTTTTTTAATGTAATTGTAACAATTTTTAAACAAATTAATGCAAGATCGAAGTTAATCTTGAGTCTTGTTTTTCAAAAATTTATACATCTATAACTCCATTCTAATCCTTAAAAATTGTGCTTACTTGGCTCTTTGTAATCCTTCTATAGCTAAGATTGACTTACATTGTTGTTTTTTAGTTAATTCAAGTTTAAAAGAATTTTTGGTTTACTTAAAAGGGTGTTTGGGAAAACCCGAAAATGGGTCAAATTTTGGGGTTGAAATGGGTCACAACACTAGCACTTTTGGCTGAAGTGTGTTTGCAGAAATTAAGACAAAGAAAGCATACCTTTTTAGTTAAAATAAGGATTTAGTTCAACCTCACCATTTGTGTTAAAATCTTACAAGAAAATTTAAGCTTAAGCTAAGCTGCTTAGACAGCTTAAGCTTCATCAACATCTTTTGAGCTCTTTAATCACAAAAATGCCTTTAAAAGCCATAGTGCTCTGTCCTTTAATTTGACGCAAGTAGTCACATTTTGGTTCTTTGCAATTTTTTTCTAATAACCCGTTGATTTTTAAGCCAAACATCAGCAGGTTTAATTGTATCACTAGCACTATCATATTTTTAATACCAGCTGAATTTGAGACCCTTCCTAATTCTGTTTGGGATTTCTTTTGGGTAAAACTTATTTTGGTCATATTTTCATAAGCCCTAATAAGCCCCCTACACCACTGCTGTTTTCCTGGTAGCTGGCACCTAGACTCAGCCATCTTTCACTTATTTCTCTACTAGACCCTAGTATCTTTTAGCTTTTATTTGTAGCTTATTAATTGTTCTTTAAGCCCCCAAAAGACCATAGCTTAATTCTGCCTTTAGCATAGTTTAATTTAGGCTTAAAGACCCAAAATTTCTGCCTTTTATATAAAGGATTCAATATAGCTTATTTCTGTTTAGGCTTATTTTAGGGCTTATTTGTGTTGAATTTAGTTAATATAGATAGGCATAGCTTAGTTAAGGTAGCTAAATCAAAATTCAGCTTCTTTGAGCTTATATAAGACCCCAAGAAAAAGCCAAATAAGCTTATAAGCTTTCTGTCAGACCAAAAGCTCATTTTTTTGGCTTATTCAGCCCAATTCAGCACTTGTCCCTTTTTTAGAAAATGATAAGCTGAATCCCCTCTACAACTTTCCTTTTTTGACTTTTGCTTAATAAGCCTTTTGGACTTAATTTGTTAATCGGGGTCCACTTCAGGGACCATTTGTGTAATTTCTTCTTTTATAGTTAGCATTGTTAGTCCCCTTTGTTAGTTAGCTTGTTACCCCGTCAGTCTATTGTCCATATCAACAGTTAGTCCTTAAGTTTTACAACATGTTACTTTTAGTTAGTTTTATATAATTTAATTAATTACTTTAGGTTTTAATTTTAAATAGTTTTATATTTACTTTTAATTGCTAACCCGATATCTTTTGGCATTTTTACATTTTTAGTTTTGTTAACTTTTTCTTTATTTAATCTGATTTTTTTAGAATTTTTAGACTTTTATTTTTTATTTTCTTTGTTTTAATTAGTATTTAATATTTAAAAAATCATAAAAAATACAAAAATTAATAAAAAATTATTTTTCTTTTTTAGAAAATTTTCTTTAATCAAATAGTTTGTATAAAAAATATAAAAACTTTTGTAGGGTGATTTTTGCCCAAATTTCAGTTCCGGGCTCGTTTACGAGTTCGAATTTTTCGTTTCTTACCGTTTTGTTCGCTTTTTAACTCCAATTTTGAAATTTTTTACATTTTCTTTTAAGTTAAATATTTTATAATTTTAATTTAAATTTAAAATTAATTTATGAACTTTATTTTTGTAATTTTTAGTTTTAGCTGCGATTAATACCGTTAAGTCTAAAATTCAGTTGAATTTAGTTTATTATATTTGATAATTATTTTAGTTAAGTAATTTTAGACCTAAGTACGTTTCCGCGTAGATTTCCTTAGGATTTTACATTACCATTATTTATGCTCCCGTAGTTTAGGATTTATCCGTATAACTATTTTTTGTTCCCTGTAGTATATTTAAGATTCCCGTTTTCCACTGCTTGTTTCCCGTAGAATAATTTTAGTTTTCTTTAATTAATTTTAGTTTATCTAATTAAAAATCAAAATCATTTGTTTCTCAATTCAAATCATCAATTCATTCGTATCGATTTACCATTCCAGCCTCGTTGGGGATTTACGACCCGGGAAAGCTCTATACTACTTCTTCGTATCATTGACTCAATAATCTGCTTTTAGACTATTCTTACTATATATTTGATATTTTATTATATTGTATATATTTTAAGGTGTAGTCTGAGCGGATCAATATGGTTCCATTCTATAAATAGCAATTGGGCTTTACAATAGAGCTGAAGACATCCTCAAGCTTTAAGACAACTGGTCTTCTACAACCATGGCAGACGTTGTGTAAGATATTTTTAAAGTGCTTGACCGCACGTATCACAATGGTGATCAACCAACATTCAAAATAATGCAAATGATGTATTGCTTCTCATAACATTGCACAGAAGTAGAATTATATGGAGCAGCTTTTGGGAAGAAATTTACTATTCTCTTCATCATCCCAACATATTCCGATCCAATATCAAGATTTACAAAGATCATTGTTTAGTCCATATACATGACTATCTTTCCTGAAATCTCAATACGTCTTAGACATGTATCACAATCTGCAAGAGTGAGACATAATGAAAAAATACTTAATTTAGGAAGACACAAAGATAAAGATTGGAATGCAAATTCCAGATTAGAAGATCACTGTAAGAGATTGAAGCATACAAAGCATTACAAGATGGTATCAAAGGTGTTTTGGTTAGATTTCCTCTGACTCAGTCACAAACCGAATGAGTCAACCCAGAATGCATAGACACCTAGCGCCCTAGTCACCTACCAATAAAACTGATAAGTAAGAGTCAGTTGCCTCCAAAACGATTACTAGATTTTTTTCCGTCTTATTCTGAAAGGAATCTACACGTCTAACTCCACCGGCTCTAGTGCCAACTGTTGAGAAAGCAGATGAGATGATCTTACAAGATATATTACAAGTAAGTCTTGCTGAGCACAAAAGTCGAAAAGAGCAAGAAGCTAGAGAAAATATGGAACTGGTCAACAAGCACTTGGCTTCTGAAGAGATTGCAAAGATGGTAGAAGGATCTGAGAATGTTATTGATGATAGTTTACCTCCTAGGAATGATCGAACAAAGATACCCGACACTAGTTTATAGCCAGTAGTATAAGGAAAATGTCCAAAGGGTGTAGAGCACTAATGATGAAGAGGTGAAATTACTAATGTTGTCATAACACAGTCAATAGTAAATGAAGAATGAGGATAGAGATAACTGATGGGTGAAGAATTAAATCAAAGGAGAAAGGAAGATCAAAGAGGGAGTCTAGGATAACAAACCAGGTCCCACACCAATTAGATCTCTTAGGACTCATACTAATCTCGTATATCGGATACTGGTAAATCCAGGAATTAACGTAGCAAATACTCACTCAACATCAAGCATACAAGATCACAATACACAACATGTCTAGAGCAAAAACCGACTTCATATCATTGTTCAAGGCCAAACCTGCTACGATTCAAACGATATAAGAGATTTTATTTGAGGAGTTACAAGGAACGGTAAACATATTTGTTTAAACATCTAAAACAAAGATTTTTGTCAAGGAAGTCATTCGATACTCTTGCTGATCATCTCCAGAATTAAGTCGATATTTTACCGATTATGGTAGATACACATATTAAGGAGCAGGTGAAAAAGCAAGTTCCTGAGCAGGTTAGAGATCAAGTTCCGGTGTATGTTGCGAAAGGGCTGATTCTGGAGAGACAAAAGAATAAAGAAGAGATGGAACGGATTGCTGATCCCAAACCTAGATCGATTCCTTACCTTGTAAAGAGTATGTTACCTTGGATAAATCCAAAATAATAATAGTAGAAACTTTGTGTGTATATCAAAGAGTAAGTGGAATCTACTCTTTAATATCTAGAAGATATATCAATGGAACAATGAATATGAATGAATAAAAACGCATCAAATAATTAATAATGATAAAAATACGAGTACTCTTACTTATACAAGGTTACAACCTTGAAGCTTACAATACTCTTAATCTCTGGATCGTTTACAGTTATTTTGTGAAGATATGATTATGTGAGAAATTAGAGGTGTCCTCAACAAATGCCTAGAGCCTCCTTTTATAGACTCAGATTCCCCTATTTCGCTTACAATATATTCCTAAGATATCTCAATCTTTTCTAAACATAAACGTAATCTTCTAAATAAATACATGTATATCTTGTACAAAAATATCACAGTCTCAACACTTATCTTCACACGTATTCAAGATCTCCCAAATAATCTTTATCCTTTAAACGCATTTTTATCCTCATTGAGTAGTATAAAGTCTTCAAACACTTGTAATCTTTCCGACAGCAGCACAAATAAACTAAGCAGATATTAAAATTAGTACTAAGACAGTACTAATATCCACTAACAGTAGTAACCTGTACTAGCAGTCTTAACTTTTACTACTAACTAGCACTAACTACTAGCTTATATTTTAGTCTTCAACACTGAGAGTCTTAACTTCAACTAACAGCACAAACTAAATGCTATCATACTGAAATTATACTGAATAGTAGCAACTAGCTGTGGAAACATTATACTACCTGTACTAACCTCTTAGCATAATTTTCTATTATGTACTGAGCAACTTGTAACTTCCTAAGAATCCATGAAGTCTTTTAATACCCAACAATCCTCCCCTAAACTTATGTTCATCAATTTGAATCTTAAGTTTCTTCTTTAAAGTCTTCATCACACTTCAGGAAGAGCATTCAAAACTCAATTTTCCTTTCGCTGCTTTACCAAAAGCTTCACAGTTGATTACACATCTCCAGTTTGATATCAATTTGAAGATTCCTTGTTGAGCAAATGGTGATGGTAATGTGGTGTAAGGGGGTACTTCTTTCAACCAACATAAAAATGTGAAGATTATTAAATCTTACAAAGTGAACTCCAAATGAATCAATCAACTTCCAAGTAGTCACCCTGTATCCTTGCAACATTCTCCATACATCACATTTTATGTCTGGTTCAAACATAACTCTCAATCTCCATACAATACTCTTTCAAATTTCATCTTTCAGGCCTGTAACACATACTTTGCCTTCACTATCCTCCAAAGAGCTTCCAAGTCTTCTCTATCTATTCCTTGTAGCATCCTTATCATTAAAGAGTATCTCTTGGAACTTCCATCTGCTCTTATCAACTCATAATGTACTAACATCCCCTCTTTATGAAGTTTATAATTAATCATCACTTGGTAATTTGGTAGCAAGTGTATAGCACAAATGCATATCTTCATCGCTTTTGTTAATTACAAAAGCGCCATTAGCTCAACTTCATTATCTTCTTCAACTTCCTCTGACTCTTTATCTTCCTCTATTTTTAGTTTCTTTGAGGATTCTTCTGCTGTCCATTTATTCTACTCTTTCTTCTACATCTTCTTTCTGCTACCTTAAGTTGTTTCCTCTCTCTAACCTTCTCTTCCTTTCTTTAGTTTCATGTACCTCAGAACCCATACTATAAAAGTATTTACTCTCTACATTTCCTTATCAAACAATTTTTTAATTTCATCAAAAACTACTTCCTTTTAGTTGTTTGATGTATATCTACCCATGATGTGCTTAAGAATACGTAAGACATTTGAGTTCTCTTTATATGCTTATAGGAGGTCTATTTCCTCTTTTCTGTGCCCTAGTGAAGCAAATGCATTTTCTTTCTTTCTTCCTTTCTCCATACGTTTTCATAAATAATTTTGCTTTTTCCTCATATGTCAATTCCTCTCTTCCTTTGATGGAGTCCTCAGACCAGCAATCTATCACCACTTATCATAGCTTGTGTATTTTCCAATGACGTCAATCAATGCCTATGTTTGGGCTTCTTCTTCTTTTTCCTTGCCGACTTTTGCTCTACTAATAATTCTGCATCCAATTTAGCTGCATATCTCTTGCAATTGAACATCAATGAGAAATTTAGATCTTTCTTTTCAAAGGAACTTTAGCTCAATCATAATACCTTTTCCTTTATCTTTAGAACTTGAAGGTTTTATCTCTTGTGGAACTCTGAACTCACTTAGCTCCTGAACAACCACCCCTTTATCTTGGGTTTTCTTGTAGTTTGTTGTTGCTGTAGGCAGTAGTAGTAACAAGTTTAAAGGCATAGCTGCTTTAATCCCTGTATAAGTGTCTGAGCCAAAGTGATTTCCTCATTTGTTGTAGGAACAACACTATCATCACCAGCAGTAGTAACTGCTTCACCAGCAGTACTATCATCAAGCTTCTTAGTACTCTGTTCATCTTTCCCATCAACCTTAGCTTCCACAGGCATCTCAACATCATCCAAAACTCCAGTATCAAATATCAAGTCATCATCTTGTCTTTCTTGAGTTTCATCAACCAAGGAAACATCAACAACCCATCAAATATCTTCAATACTCCACCCCGTTTGGTTGTCATCTTCAGGAACACCCAAACTCTCCTGGTCTTTAGAGGACTCAATTCTCTGAGACATACCAACTTTCCTGAGTCTTTTCAACCCTGTAGGTCTTGATATTTTCCTCCTTTCTAACCTCTGGATCCTCTTCTTCAAAGCAGCAATCTCCTTAGCTTGAGCATCCTTTGCTTTTTGTAAATCAAGAACCTGTGTTTGCAATTTAGTACATAAAACCATCAAATCAGTTAGTTTCATGCTATCCTCACCACTAGCTTGTGGATCATTGGAAGGTGTTGGTACACTCTCCTCATGCTCTGCCTCATCTTGAGGAACCTCTGCCTCCTGTCTCTGAACCTTCTTAGATGGTTTATCCTTTTTGGGTTGGGAAGATGAAGATGGTTGATCAATAATGGGTATTGGAGTGGAATCAGTTGGATGATCTGAATCCTCACCCATTTCTTCAACAGGTTGAACCATCATGGTATCAAATAAAGGTGTTATTCTCCCAGAGAAATCCTTTCCTGCCCTCTTCATATTTGCAAACACTTTCTTTGTGTGAAAGGGATTAACAAAAATCTTCTTGTGTGTTGACATATTACCCAATTGTTGATTAATGAAAACTTGGAGAAAACGTGGATACAGCAAGAATTTGACTCCTCCATCCAAGTGTTTCACCATTGCATCAAAGATATACTTAGACAGATTGAACTTCTGATTAGTTGCCAAGCATATGATCAACGAAGCCATAGAACTACTGAACTCATTCCATGCAGTGGATTTAGCACTTAAGCATTGAGTAATAGTATGAATGAAATACTTCCACTTGGAGATGAAAAAAGGCTTTAATAAAAAGTAATCATTGATAATGCTTTTCATACCCCATACGCGTCAATTCTTTAAAGATAGTAGTAGTTGGAAGACAATCAGTACCTTTTGTATCATCCAAGAGGAAGATCTCACCTTAATGCTTTTATTCCGTAACAAAACCCCTCTTATCAACTAGGCTTGGTATCTATCGCACTCCCATTAACTGTCTGTACCTTGGCAGTTGCCCAAAATTGTTCAATGCAAGATGTGTAGATCACTGGATTGACTATTAAAGCATATGAAACAGAACTTGCCTTCAATAAATCAATTATCTCTGCAAACCCAACACTTTCTTTAGGTTTTCTAAGAACGCGACCACATTGTGTGTTTCAGCAAACTTAGGGCTTGTCATAATGATGAACTCGATGATCAAAGATGAAAATTAAATTAGGGTTTATGGTTAGAAAGTGTTTGAATAAGTGAAATCAAATAAAGAAGTAAATGAAACCCTTAATCGAAGTATTTATAGAATCATCCTCAACAACAAAAACTTAAACTGGCAGTATTAACATACGCTTAATAGCAGAAACCAATACGGACAGTACTAATTTAAGCCTAACAGCATTAACTTAAGCTTAGCAGCATTAAGTTCAAACTGAGCAGCATTAAAAGAATACACCAGTAATCATTCAATTTTCATTCCAATAAGCAATTTTCATCATCAAATTTGATTCACACATACTCTCTTTCTGTTTTTATGCTCACAATATCTCTTATAATTCTTTTTTCTACATAATCACTCATTTATGTTTTTATGCACGCATCTCTCTTTCTATTTTTAAGCTCACAAATTCTCGTCATTTCTTTTGGCTGCCAGACACTCTTTCTGTTTTTATAATGACAATGTGTACAAAATTTCATCAGATTTCCAATGATTTCATACTGTCCTCTACCCCACTTCCAAGTGTGTAACCATCTTGAAGAGGTGGAATCAATAAACTATATAGATGTAATCTAAACCTATTTTGTGCATTCACATCCCACCAAAAAGGTATCTTGGCACCTGGGACACTAACCTGAATAATTCCCTAAGAATTCATTAAGTGTTGCCAATGGATAGGTCTTATTGATGTTAACCACTGTCCTGCTCTGTATCTAACAAGCTAGAATCAGAAGTGGCATCCCTTTCCTTCATTCACCCAACTCCTTAAAGGACAACCTCATCACCAACCTTGTCAAAGGGACCCAATATACTGAAGGTATCTTGGTGTCCCGACCTCTTGTGATATGCCTAGATGTGTTTTAATCCCTTTTGAACATACTTATGATATAACACATCCTTTCATCCATGCATGTGGTTGTAGAAATAAGGAACCTCCCCTCAAACAATGCCTCAAGTGATAAGAATTGGAAAACAGTTGCAACTTTGTGCCTATGACCTCTGAACAATAGCATAACATATGCATGGCAGTAGTAATTTTTTTACCTAGCATATTAACTGAAGTCCGCATCAGCATTAACACTATCGTCAATAATTAAGTGCAACAATAGCCTCTAATTCATCACAAAGCACACAAAAAAGACTAGATAGACATGTGGGAATTCATGAGGATCCATATTTATGCATAACTCAAGAATAAAAGTTAAACTCTGTGTACCAAGACCATTATCTATCTTCAAAAAGGTGAAGCATTCAACATGCTTTACCTGCAAATGTTAGTTCATAGCCAAATATACAAACTCCAAAACATTTTCTTCTTAACAGCATTAACCTTAACTAACTGGTTTAATAAATCAGTCTTAAGTATAACTAACAGTGTTAATTATACTTAGCAGTATTAATTAAGAAAACTAACAGTATTAGTCCTTTACAAAACTTTTACAAAAACACAAAGATATATAGACAGTTAAGGATTCAGCATTCCAATACTTGAGACCAATTATTAAAATCTGCCTGCATCAAAACCTTTTGTAAGAAGATCTGCAACATTAAATCCATATAATTTTAACACTTGTATTAACTTTTTAGGTTGCAATCTCTTAAAAATGATTCCTAATACTCTATATTTTTGTTAGAATGTTGAACAGGATTTTTAAATAATGCAGATAGTAACTTATTTGTCAATATTAATGACAATTGTTCATGAATAATACCCATTAATCCAGCAATTGTGTTTTGAATTCAGAGGTACTTGTCCATAGCAACTTGGCAGCATCCACATATTAAGCTTAGTTGTAGAAGTTGGCAACCACAGTTTACTTTTTACAACTGCCAAGCATATTAAACCTGTTTCCCAAAAACTGACATCCTCTAGTTGTAGATTTCCTATCAAGAGTTGCTCTAGCATAGTCACTATCAGTATAAGCAACCAGTTCAAATGGAGAATCCTAGAATACCAAAGGCCTAAAGTTGGTTTACCTTTCAAATATCTAAAAATCCTCTAACTTGCTAAGAGATGTGATGTCTAAGGAGTAACTTGAAATCCTAGCACATGCACATACTGCAAACATGATTATCAGGCTAGGATGCAAGTGAGATACACAAACAAAGACTCAATCATAGATCAATAGAGATGTACATCAACCATCATCACAGCATCTCCATCTTTGACCAAAAGGTTTTTTCCAAATCACCATGAGTTGAAGCATACTTCAATATCAAAGTAGTTGAATTTCCTCAAAATTTTAGCTACATATTTGTCTACTGATAAATATCCATCATCCTTCGTTGTATTGTAACCCTCAGAATTAAAGTTAGTTTACCACATAGACACATCTGAAACTTATCTTTCATTATCTTCTTAAACCAGTACAAGATAACTTCTTGTTTGTTGAGCAAAGATAATATCATCTACATAGACCTTTACAAGAAAAAAATCTCCTTTTTGCTTCTTGATGAAATAATGTCTGATCTATCTTGCCCCCTGTTAAACCTATTCTCAACAAATAGTTAGCCAAAGTTTTATACCAATGCTCTTAGGTGCTTGATGCCAACCCATAAAGAGCCATTGACCACCCTTGTAAACTTTGGTCTGGAATGGTCAGGACTTAAATCACTGGTGGTTGAGAAACGATAGACTTCTTACCCAATGGTTCCCATATAAAGAAATCACTTTTTACAACAACCCATTTTGATATACCAGAATACCCATAAAAAAGCATAGGACTAGAAACAATCTTATTCATCAATTCTTGCCACAGTGCAAACACTTTTTCATAATAAATTACCTTTTTCTTGTCTATGACACTGTGCAACTAACCTTGCTTTTATTCCAATCACAATTCCCTTTTAATCTTTCTTAAATCTGAAGATCCATTTTGTTCCAATGCCTTCTTTCCATGAGGGATATCACTAATATCCAAACATAGTTGAGTTTGAATTGCAGAAGTTCTTCCTGCATTGCTTCCACCCAGGATGAATCAGATAGAGCTTTAGCAATGCTTTTTGTTTTAATCTGTGATAGGAAACAAGCATATAAACAAGTATTTAGGGTATCATGTGTTTATTCATGTCCCATACACATCATTGAGAAACCCTATGTGTCCAGACGTGGTTTTACATTCTTCTTGTCTGAACAGGTTAACTGCACTCACCAATCACATTGTCAATTTGTATGATCTTTATGTATTTCGTTATTGGGAGTGGTTAGAACAATATAGGAATTTGTAATGTTCTCCAAATCAACTTCTGGTTCTTCTTCAGTGTTGTCTTATTCATTTGGACTAGTAGTACTAAGTGATGGACCAACAACATTAAGTTCAAGACTACCAGTATTAAGATCAGGACTGGCACTATTAACTTTTTGCACAACAACATTAACATCTTTAGAACTGCAATCACGAAAACCTTTCCTTGTCTTCAGATCATTCTCATATTTAGACCATCCTTCATCCACTTTTGAGCATCATCAGCAGTTATTTTGATTCACCATTATCAACATCACTGTAATGTAATCAAGTATAAGTATCTTTCTAAATTGCATCCACAATGCACTCTTGACTCTCTTAACTTCTGATGTACATGCAGAGATATAGAAACTGTACCTTCACTCATTGTACATAGTTCATCGATTAGGTTAGAGTATCAAGTATCAACCAGCCATTTTGGACCGTCCCTTCTATGCATAGATTATTCTCTAAAACCCAATAAACAAGCATTCTTCTACCCCTTTTTGGTTTCAAGTATGGAATAGCCCTAGAAGCTTTACTACACAACGATTAACCAAACAAATGACACCTTCATCACTTTTGCCATCAAACTTGCCTAAACTATCTCAAATATTAAGCATAATTAACATGATTAACCAATGCTCATAAAACTTAGAGCTGGTTTAAAAACCTCTCAAAAGTTCTAAGGTGTCTTGTTATTAAGGCTTAACTAACTAAAACCCTATTTGTACTAACAACAGTAAAACTAGCTTCTGTCCAAAAGTGTAGGTAACTTAGAGTCAGCTAACATTGTTTCTAGCAGTCATAATGATGTCCCTATTCTCCCTCACAACACCAATTTGCTGAGAGTCATAGCTACACTAATTCTCTCTAATACCTTTTTTCTCTGCAAAAATCATCCCATATAACTTTGTTCTTAAACTCTGTATACATTATCACATTCTGATTATTTTACTTTCTTATCCACTAGGTTTATTATTTCTTTGATAAAGTGCTTAAGGATCCAATGTTTCATCTTAGTTGTTAAAAAGAATAACCCATGTAAATCTACTAATAAGTCATCAGTGACTACTAAGCAATACTTCTTATGCATCAAGCTACTCATAAAGGTTGGACCAAACAAATCCATATGTAGCATAAACAAAGGCTTAGTAATAGGTATTGCAAACTTTGACTTACAAAAGCTCTTAGTGCTTCCCTTTAAGACAACAACACAAGTTTGGTCCATTTTCAAAATGTTTGTAGGTAGTACCTTTTTACTAGCTTATCCTTGACAAGCTTATTTATTTTTTTAAAATTAATATGACCAAGTCTTCTGTGCCAAAGCATTGATTCATCTAATGTAGCCTTTGTAACAAGATAAGTCAAACTTTCTTTAGGAACAATGTTCTTCATATCAAAACTGTACATATTGTCCTTTCTAGGAACTTTAAGAAGTATCTGATTTTCATCAGGCAACTTAAAATTCAATACAAACAAGACACCATATCTGCAAAAGGACATATTTCTTTTGTTACACAGTCTGTGAGACACTAAAAAGAATAAAATACAAAAAGATTGAATTTAACTCATTGATAAAGTAATACATCTTCAAATTCAAGATTAACAGTTTTTAAGATACATTTAACCAGAAATTTTGCCACATATGCACCTCCTACCAAATGGCAACATAACCTCCATCAACTGCTTGAAATCCATAGAATAAAGGCTATGTCTACCATCATGTGCCTTGAGCATCCGCGGTCAACACATCCTTATCATCATGTTGTGGCTTGCCCTGCACAAAAGAATAAAGAAATTAGATTTCTTTTGGGACCCAAGCCATTACTGACTTGGATCTGGCCCGTGCATCAATGTAGTTATATCTGTTCAAAGTGATTGATGCACTATTGGGTTTGATAGGTCTCCAAACCCAACATGCTGAGGGCTTAACAGCATTGAACCCATTTGCCCTGGCAGCATTAACTGATGTTCTATTTGACCTAGCAGTATTAACTACTCTAGGCCTAACAGTATAACCTTATGATTAACAAATGCCTGTTATGTTAATGGCAGGTTTTCTTATAAAAGGGCCTTTGGACAGTAGATTGTGCTGATTATGAAAAAAAGCAGTTTTGGTCTAGCACAATGCACATGTTGGGGTATTTGGGTGACATTATAAAGCAGACCTTAGCAGTACTAAGAGGTTTTTAGGGCCAGTTTTTCAGTAAAAATGCTCTTGGAGTCCCACATTTTTATGGTTTTTATATGTTGAGAGGTCTGGCATAATAGTAACTATCACCCTGTTGTACATTGTTCCCAACTTACCAACCACCACTTTTTCTTTTGATGGTAATATAATTATTTCTTTCTCTGCACATGTTAAAAGCTCCCCAAATTAAAACAAGCCTTGTTATACATCTACAAATTCACTACCTAGTTATTGGAATTCTGACCAGTCCAAATTTTCTATTCCCTCTAGGGCCTTGTGATCTATACATCTCTGCATACCTATCTGATGTTCTAACTGTTTTTTTCTATTTTAGCAGCAGTAGGATAACAGTTACTTTACAGCTATTAGTCATCAGACTCATCTTGTTCCTCATCATCTGACACCCAATCCTCAATAATTGGAGCATCATTATTCTCCCTAACTTTCTTAGGTTCTCCTTCACTAACTCTCTTACTAGTGTTAGACCCACAACCTTCAACAAATCTACTTTTGACCTGTGATTCTTGTTCTTTTACCAAAGACTTATTAGAATTCTCCTTAGAATTATCTGATTCCTTAACAACATTAGACTCTTTCTTACAATTCTCAGGACCACAGCCTTTAAATTTAGGCTCTTTGAATTCATTAAGACCAGAATAAGACAAATCTAGTTTGTTAGGTCTATTATAAATTAAAGGATGAGGTGGAGGAACTGCACTATATCCTAAACCCTTTTTACTTTTGTCAGTTATCTGACTTTCTAACAACTGATCTAAGTCTTTTGAGGCCTTATCAAATTTCTTAATTTTAAAATCAAAGGCATCCTTTTCTTGCTTAAGTTTTTCAAACTCTGTTTTAAGCGTATTAATTTCATATTGTTTGATTCCTACTTCTCTTTTAAGGATAACAACTTCTTCACTAAAAAGAACCTCATTCTTCCTATATGTGACAAGTTGTGCCTCAACAGTATCTAGTCCTCTTTTATAAGTAGCTGACTCAAATTTAGTTTAAAGTTGTTTAGCAAGCGGATCATCATATTGTTTCTTAAGAGTTTCATAGTTATTTAGACAAGTTTTAGAGCAAGTTTTATTAGTGTATACCTTTGAGTCTGAAAATGCCATTAAAGCTATGTTTGTCTGAACTTGTTCTTCTGCCATGTCACTCCAATCAAAACCTACACCATCAATAGCCAGCATTGCCTTGGAAGTGTCACATCTTTGTATTCCATTGCTCCTTTGGTGTTTGTCTTGATTTTTGAACTGATCTTCTTTGCTTCTTGATGCACGCACTCCCTGCAAAGCGTCCTAACTTATGACAGTCTGTAACAACTCCACCTTAGAATATATCATATCTAGCAATATCATTACCATTCAATGAAAAATCTTCTTGCTTGTCTCTGATAGTACTGTTTCTTTGCTCTTAACTTAGCAAAGAGAGTTGCCACATCAGATCCATTTGCTTCAATCAATCTTATCAAATTGCTCTAAGGTCCTGAAGTAGATATTAAAAAGAAACCATAGTGGATTTTCAACCATGAAAGCAAACCAATATTATCACTGACACTGTGCGGTGCAAACGTTGTGGACTGCAGTAATTAACACTAGGCTAGCAGCACAAAACTTGTAAATAAAAGCAGTGTTAGCACATGTACTACTAGATGCTTGTGCAGTCATGAGAGCAAGTTTTGACCACCACTGGATGTACCAACTGTGCTTCTTTATCTTTTTGTTCAAACAATTTTGAATTGTTATACAAAATCATCTATATTACTCTTAGTTCACAATCTCAGGCTTATTCAATCCAAACAACTACATGATTATTCTACTCAGGTGGTAAGACACTTTAAAAATTTTAAGTTTTTAAATCTCTTGGGCAATGGATCACTACCCAAGATAGCAAGCCTACTGACTATCTTTCCCTGAACCTATTGAAAATAAGCAAGAACTCCTGCACTTGTTTCACTGAATTCTTATACTGTTACTTCAAGAGAGTTTTTTGATTTTTCTTGTATCTGCATTACCTCAAAATCCTTTGATTCAATGCAGCAAACATAGATTTAGCATCTGGATATTGACTGAATGTTAGCTGATGTTCATTTGGAAGTGCCATGAGTAACAAACCCCTAGCTTTGACATCATTCTTTTTCTTTATCTTCTCTTCTTTTACTGCATTCAGCAGTAGACATCTTTAAATCGTTATATCCCCCAGTCGTCTCAGTTGTTTGAGAATTGGGACCCATGAATTACCAATTTTCTAACACTTCCTAGAGTGCATAGTCTTGGATCTGAAAGTACTGCTTAATCCTTATAGCCCACATCTCATACTCCCCTAATTTGAGTATGGGTAGCTTTGTAGTAGGGCCCACTATTGTAATTCAAGCTCATGTCTTCTAGAGTCAAATTCTCAAAGCAAAGCTCACTGATTCACTTGTTTATCTCAAAACCTAGATTGATTCCTTACCTTGTAAAGAGTATGTTACCTTGGATAAATCAAATAAACAATAGTAGAAACTTGTGTGTATATATCAAAGAGTATCGGATGACTCTTTTAATATCTAGAAATATGATCAATGGAAACAGTGAATATGATGAAACAAACGCATTCAATATATTAATGATATAAAATACGTAGTACTCTTAACTTAGTACTGAGGTTACAAACCTTGAAGCTTAAAGACTCTTAATCTCTGATATGTGTAGAGTATTTTGTGAAGATATGTATTAAATATAAAGGTGTCTCAACTATAAGCCCTAGAGAGCCTCCTTTTATAAGACTAAGAAGTTCCTAGTTCAGCTTACAATATATTCCTAAGATATTCAATCTTTTCTAACATGAAACGTAATCTTCTAAATAAATACATGATATCTTGTTCATAAAAAGCTCAACACTTATCTTACAACGTATTCTTGTTCTCCAAACAACTTTATCCTCTTTAACGCTTTTTATCCGTCTTGACAGTAGAAAGTCTTCAAACACTTGTAATCTTTCCACCAGCAACACGAATAAACATTGAAGCATAGTAAAATTATGTACTAGCAGTACTAATATACACTAACAATATAACATGTACTATCTGTCTAACTTTACTACTAACTAGCACTAACTACATATCTATATTTTTGTCTCAACACTGAGTAGTCCTTAACTTCAACTAACAGCAGTAACTTATGCTATACAGTACTTAACAATACAACAGTATACTAGCAGTGGTAACATTATACTAATAACCAGTACTAACCTCTTAGCATAATTTCCATTAATAATCAGATCCATTCTCAAGTTGATGCGTCAGTACGAAGTTAAATGTCTGGTCACATCCTTCATGTTCATCCACTCAACACAAACATCTCTATTCATGAACAACAACGGATCAACTATATCTCTCTAGTGAAAAACAATCCTCAATGCAGCAAAGACATAGCAATATGGCCTTGCCAGCTTCAGAAAAGTTTGAGAATATCAAGTACAACAAACTACATGTAGACCTTCTGCCGTTCGCCCAAGAGATTAGGACGATCCACATGATGATGCTCCTCCTGAGGGGGAGAATAGTGCAAAGCGGCAGAAGACATCTGAGTACGAAGCTTATGTGTCTGGAGAGTCATCGTCTAGACAAGTTAATGAAGAGGAAAGACGTCCATCAACTTCAGTAATCAGAGCAAAAGATTAGTTATGATTTTTAAACTGTTTCTTTAGCTTCAGATGATGATGAAATACCATCAAAGCAAATGTCACAAGATATTATGGAAGAAGTATCACTGACTATTGATGAAGCAAAGTTAAAGAAAATGGCTGATGAGATGCCAAGACAAAGATGTACTTCAGGAGATGAGCATCAATATCATATTGATCAGATGAAGAATTTCCTGAAAAGTGACATTCTTTGGGAAAGTAGAAAGCAATATCTTGTCTCTCCACATCTATGAAAAGCCCACACCTCTGCGGTTCAAAGCTATCAATAAGAAGATCCTGAAGCTCCAGCACTATCTCTTATAAATCAAGACCTTATGTATATCTAAAGAAAAGAATTCAAGGGCCTGAGAAGAAACTTATTTGTCACTTCATAAGTTTCCTGCAATCATCTTTAATGATGATGATATTGAAGAACGAACTTTTAGATGGGTGAATAAGTGTGTTAAGAAATTCAATCCTTATGCTCGATATGGTGTTGAACATTAAAAGAATCCTCATGCAAAGATATTCTATATAAGGAAACAAAAAGAGCCTGGAAAACCAAAGGAAGAGATTTATTCAAACTCAAAGATCATTCAAGTTATCAAAACATACTAGGAATTAGGTCATGAACATAAGTTTATCACAGAGATAGTTGCAAGAAGAGCTAATGAGTGCATTGTGTCGATTACCCAGAGCTTGAAACAAAGAATCCAATAAGAAATGCTATTGACGGATATGAAATTGCTGATTATGATGCAAGGTTCCTGACTATGACAGAAACGGGTTGCTTATGGTCTTTAATCATTATAATCCGAAGTTCCAGTGATATGGGAAAGAGTGCATGATTTTCAACTTGGAATTGAAAGTTATCAACAGAAAGTTAATCTCACTGCACCAACAATATCTTTCCCAGGAGTTGAAAAGCACAAAATGTTCTCCATCATCTATGAGCCCGTGCATGGAATCATATACAAGAATAGCAAGAAAGAGAAAAGGGTGATGAGACATTCAGAGATTCATAAGTTTTGTGATGCAACGCTGAACAGAGTATTAGAAGGATTAAAGAGTTACAATAATGATGTGAAGTATGGCTATGTACAAAGAGAACTCACCAATGATGAAGTTGAGTATCTGAAATTGTTTGAAGAAGAGATTGAAGTAAGATTGAAGTATCGTAATCAAATGAGAAGATGGGAGATGTATGTGAATGGAAGACCACTTGGACCTCGAAGAGAACGCCCAGAATAATCGACCCTTAGGGGGAGATTGTTAGGTTCATAAAAAGTGTCGATTATGTGGTTTAGTTATATTTAGTTAATAGTCTTTATTTTGTTTAGTATAAAGTAGCTTGTAATAAGGTATATTATGCTAAAAGAAAGAAATAGCATAATTACCAAAGATTAGGGACTAGAAGTGAAAAATAAAGGAAGGGAAGGCTCCTTCCTTCTCCTATAAATACCCCTCTAATCATCATTAGAGGATGATGCTTTTGTAGTAAACATTTTCCTTTTCCCCTCCATTTATAACATTTGAAATTTGAATACTTTCCCTCCACTACTATTCTTTCTAAGCTTTCATGATTGATAATGTATGATTCAAGATAAACAAGACATAGCAAGTGGTATCATACGCCATTAGAGAATACGAGTGAGTCGATTTGTGCATTTTTTTCCACGTCCGAGAACCTCGTGATGACACTTGGTGAATTCGGTTGAGGTGTTTGAGCTTTCGAGTTGAGTTTTGGCGGTAATTTCGAGTATTTGGGCGTTATCGAATGTTATCGAGTGTGGTGTTTGCATTTTCAATAGTTTTCTACATTTCTCGGAAGTGTTTTTGCATTCTCGAAAATTGTTTTTGCATTCTCGGATCATTTATCTTGTAGTCTTATCTCGACAGAAAAGTATTGTAATAAATATATACGCATTTTCGGTTCTATCGAAAATCGTATATTAGGAGAATATTCTTAAACTCAGTTCTATCGAGTTTTATAGCCTTTTACACTTTTTCGGTTCTATCGAAAAGTGTGAATAAGGAATTAGTG